>JBBBVU010000017.1:21452003-21476415 GCA_037177055.1 Atherinosoma microstoma
TACACACTTTAAGAGAGTACACACTTTAAACTAACTGGGGAACAATAGCAAAAATAATCCCTGTTTAATTTGGGTGTCACATTAATAATTCCAGATATTTAGATACTGTCTGAACAATTTGTTTTAGGAATCCAACACCAATTGCACATCTCAATCTGTTCTTCCTTTCTGTGGTCAAACTTATCCAAGAGAGAAAGGAAATGTTATAACTTATAACTTACTACATCAAGATTTTGTACCCAGGCCTTTTCATCAGACCAATTGTTCACCTACTGTAATTGTCAAGCTGTTTTATCAAAGTTTCCTGTGGTCCCCGACTGTACTTTCACATCCTTCATCCAATTTGTCATTTCATTTTCTTTAGCCTTTAGTTGGAACAGACATTCACAGTCCCTAAAGAATCAAAATAGTAACAGAAACTAGCTTTAACACAAAGCTTTCACTAGTTGTGTTTACCCAGTTTATAAAAATGGTATCAAGGTCTCAGAAGGGTCAGTTTAGGAAAAAACAGATAAAAAGAGGTAAAAACTCAAGATTTAAAACAGGATGTGTTCATATTAAGTTAAAACGTGTAAAAAATGAATGTCTATCTATTTTATAAATTCCAAAAGACAAAATAATAAAATGCCATAACTTTATGAAATCTGGGGGAAATTGTTAGAGCCCCAACCTGAGCCAAAACCACAGTACTGTTAACTTCTGTTAATACTACAAGCCAAATATTACTGAAAAATAAGAACAGAAATTCCCAAGAATAATTTACTAATTCACAGAAAATAATCACTGGCTGAAGTATTCTATATTTTCAAAGCTGTATTATCAAAAAAATACATTGCTTTCTCCCAATAATTCTCTTCATCATTTTATTTGAATTTATATATATATATAAATATCTAAGAAAATATGAAGGCTTGTACAGAGATTACAAAAGTCTAAACCAGTTTTGATTCATGTGATGCTCTGCCCCTAGTAACAGATGACGAGTCAGTACGAGCAGCCAATCAGAAATTCGAATTCACAAAAAAATCCAGCCAGACTTGAATCTGGCTGGTCTCAAAGTGAATGTGGGTTTTCCCTGCTACCCACTTTCAGTTCCTTTTGACTTTTTAGTAAAAAAGGTAAAGCTTCTCTGAAGTGATTCACTGTGACCGTGAAACATCCTGCAACCTGCTCTCTAAGAAGGTAATGCGTCTCAGTTGTTGTCTGTGTTTCCTGTCAGGATGGTATAGGGCCCAATGATAAAAAATTTTTGTGAGTGTGTCATATGTGTATATGCTTGCAGGTTTGAGTTTTTGTGAAAAATGGCAGAACCTGAGACCCAAACTCTGATCGGATCCAACACCCAGCAAACAGCCGTCGATGTTGGCGTACCAGCTCAGCGGTAAGTTGGGAGAGAATCTATAATAATCCTCAAAAAATACAACTGTGGTGTGTATTCTTGTTTTATTTTAATTTATTTTATATGTTGCTGTGTGTTCAAGTCCAAACATATGGTGATACAGTTATACTGTGTGAATCCTGCTCCTTTTGGACCAAAAAGCAAGACAATAATAAATCAATGTGAATACATGATGTGAAAGTTAGTGTAAGTAAATGTTTCTAGGAAAGTAGTGTTTACATTAAGGAAATTAATTCAAGCTCATATGATGTCATAAAACCACAGCTGTATATTGAAAACAAAGGAAACAGGTTTTGACTTAATGAAACAATGCAGTAACAGTGATTGTGTATGTGATAACTCTTGCATAACTAAAGAGGTACACTTAAAGTTCAGAGAAAATGTAAATCAAAGTTATTTTTCATATTTACTTTTTAAATATTATTATTACTATTTTATACCTGATCTCAGGCAATAATCGATTTGAAAAGAAAATGCAATTACATTATGTATTCACTAAAGTGAAGGAAATATAAAAACAACTTAAATAGAATAAGACACTTAGCTACTTGTAACATTTACCCTGCTGCTTGTAAAATTATCTGGACATCTCTGCTCAGAACCACAGCGTTATTTCTGCATTGCTTCCTGAAACTACACATGCTTGTGTTAATCGTGTGTTTAAAAAGAATTTGCGTTAACGTGTCATATGACAGCCCTAAGATATATAGTCATAAACAAATACTACTTCAAGGAAAATGTCTTCATTAATGTGTATATATCATAAATATGTAAAGAGTTCTCTCTCAGTTTGTTCCTGGTTTTCTTTTTCTTTTCCCCTTTTTTTAAGAAGTAGATGGTATTTTCTGAAAGGGGATGTCATTTTGATTAAAGGGAATGTCCCAAAGAACAAACAAACAAACAATAAAAAGCCCCTGGAATTTAAAATAGCTGTCTAACTTTTCACTCAGGTGTCTTCCTAGCAACATCTGATGTCAATCCTCAGTAGGAGGTGACGCATGCAGTACGTACCCTGTGCATACCAGTTAAATGAAATTTCCCCAAACTTGAGCCAAGCTTATGATGTTCCTCATTCTTGTTAAGTTTTATCTTTAACGATGCCAGATATCAATTCACAGTTTATTAGAATAAAGGTACTATTCTGTTAAGTATAATTTTTTTTCCTTTTTTTCCCTGTTAATGATAAATCAATAAATGTCCCTCTCCCATTTTTCTGTGTTCCAGTGCCCGCTCCTCTCGTGCCTATAAGGTGGCAGGAGTGACCCTTTTGGCCTGTGTGCTGATTGTGAGTCAGGCCGCCATCGCCTACTTCCTCCTCAGCCAGAAAGGTGACATCAAATCTCTGGAGGAACAGAACAACCAAATCAAGACGGAGCTGACAAAGGGAAGATCTGGTGGTAAGGCTGTATTTTTACATACCATACTGACTGCACCAGTATTTGATACAGAATGAACATTGGGGAGCCGTGCAGCAGTGTTTGCCTGGATTTTAATGATGTTTGCAAGGACCTTTGTCCTGGCTACTCTTATTTAAGCACCATTCCATTTTATTAATAAAGCCCTAATTCACAGCAGAAAAAAAAGCCCATCTCAGGACATTAGAAAAGAAAACCCAATAATTACATCACAGTAAGCGAAATGAGTGAATTTCTGTGAGGCTGATTTTTGTTTTGCTTTGTTTGTTTTTTCACTTTTACCATTTGGTTGCAGTTTGTTTTTTGTACCAAAGCTATTCGGTTAAGGTTAGGGAAGGACGATGGCTGTAACTCTCATATCTGCTGTTTCACTTTTCAGGTAGAATTTCTCTGCCTTCTCGGATGCACATCCCCATGAACGTCTTCCCTGAGGTGTTGGATAACACCATGGAGGAGGTAAATAAGTACAGCATAAAACCTTTTTAGGCTGATAGTGATATCATCATCTGAATGTCAAATGTTTAGTCTTGTTTGTTTGTTTTTGTTTGTTTTGTTTGTTTCATCCCCTCTTTTTCATTTGCATAACATATTACAAACAAAGATGAAGAATCACTTGAGTTCGCTTTCTGATGCAGGACCTCCTCATTTCTTTGCTTGATTTTTTCCACTGCTGATTTCTATTTAGTCATGTAATCTTTACAATAGAAGTCTAGGCTTAACATAATAATTTTAAAAAAAGGACATATATTTAATTAAGTCTGTCACATTTGTGTAAAGTCACGTGGTCTTTGTTATCTGAGTTGTCTGCTTCATCTGATTATTGCAGGATACTTCAACCGGAACTCCAGGGAAATCTGGTAAGTTCTGCATATAGAGGTGTTGTGCCTGCATACTGTCAGTGCATTACTCCTCTTTATGTATAAATTTGAGAATAGAGTTTGCAATCACTGTCCCACATCTCGTATTCAGCTCTTTATTGCCCCTGAGAGATCAGTCAATGACATAGCTCTTCATCATTTTTCTCTTCAACTTAATAATGGAACTCCTCTGCTCTTCCAGATGGTCCTCTCACCACTTGCCAAATGGAGAGTGCTGGTCTGAAGCCTGTGCAGGTGCCAGGTTTTCAGCCTGCCTGTGACAAGCAAGGTCTCTATAAGGCCCAACAGTGCTACATGGAACACTGCTGGTGTGTGAAACCTGAGAACGGGGAACAGATTCCTGGATCTGTGCGCAGAGGACGTGTTAGTTGCGTCACATCAGGTGAGACAAGATAACTGGTTGTGAGGTTGGATTTAGAAAGAAATAAAGATATTTATCTGTATTCAAGTAGCGAAATTCAAAATCTCCACTTTGTTTGGTTTTTTTTAACCGATCAGTTATGATTTAAGATAGAGCGCTGTTGACCTTTAAACATCTCTTTGCAGCCGGCATGTTGGCTCTGACCGATGTTGATGCCTAAAGCTGCGGTGAGTAAACTATAGTATTGTGTTCCTCTGCTTAAATATCAATGCTTTTCTACATTATAAACCTTTTTCTGTTTGTTATATTTGACTTAAGGCCATAACTGAGTCCAGCTGAGAAGTGCTAAACGGATTATGTGCTTTTGTTTTTAAAAGAAATGATATCCTTCTCTTTTAAATTGAAAACTATGCGTCACTTCATTTTTAATCTTTTTCCCCTTTCTTAGGTAACTGAAGTTGGAAGAAAACAACAGTTCAGCTTCTGATAACTTCTTACAACTTTGCCAACATATAATCATTAATATTTGCAGTGCTTTGTAAGCTTAAGGGGTTTAAGATATTACTGATGAACTATCCAATTAAAACCATTTATTTAGCTATTGACTATTATCTTCCTACTTTTTTGCATCGCTTCTGCTACCAGTGTTAGATGGACAGCAGTGCATTTTGACTGTGATTAGTATTCAAAATGGCAATTAAAGGATAAGAATTTATTTTTGTGTTGTGTTTGCATTTGTTGTGCTTATTTAACATGTTTCATGTTATCATTAAATGTACTACTTCTAAGGAAAATACTTCCACAAATGTACTGACCTACATCAGGACAATTATTAATCAGGCACAAGTGACACAAAAACTGTAATTTCCTCATTTATTTGAACTACCCAAATAAACCTTTTACAGACAGTTTGGTGGTTTTCTTTTACCATAATATCACAGTGAAATTTCAAACATTTCTGTAAAGGAGCCAATGGGGAAAAAAAAAACAGTCAACAGACCCATCAAAACCTTTATACCAGAGAAGTTAATGCTTAAAAACAAAAAGAAAAAACAGGACATTCAGAAACGACATGCAATACAAAAACAACAAAATCATTGTCAATAGGCACTTTTTTTCTTTTTATTCAGTTCCAGTCATATAGTATAAATATTCCTCTGATTGCACAAAATAAAACAAATTGTTTCTCTTTTATGGCTTATCTTATTTCTGTAACAGACCAAACAGTTTACAGAAACACTTGATTTATATTCGATTCAGTGGCAGCAACAAGGATCAGAAGATCAACTAACGTACCATCACAAGGAAATCATCTTAAGAGTTCCTTTAGACTTCTGTTCCTGAGCCAAAAAACATGTTTTCAGAAGATGAAAGGCAACAGAAACATAGTTTTAATTATTTATCATACAATTTAGTGTGATGAGTTATTTTAAACAATAGTGGGTTTGAATCTGACAAATACTAAATGCAGGTCGGTGTGTAAATGTACCAAATTTAGGCCTGTATTGTGCACTTTTTGAGGTTATCCACGTGTGAAATACCACCAAAGTAAAATTACAAGTCAAACATTACCTCTTCTCTAAGGTTTGCTTCTGGTGTTTTATGGTATCTTAAATATAGTTTTTGCAGTCACTGCAGTATCAGTATTATAGTTTTGGGAATATTTACATTCATCCATTTCAATTAAAATCTATAAACAAAAAGAACTCCTAAATACAGCCACAGATTGCATATGAAAGATGGATGTAGCCAACACCAAGGTGGAAGAAGTTTCCAGTGTAAAGTGCCTTTACTGTGCATTATTTCATTTGGCCAGCAGGGGGAGACTTCTCCAAATGGCTAAACTAAATCATAGGGAAGTTTGAGAAATTTTAAATTATACTATTTCAACATCTCAATGGACAGTTTCAAATAATCATATCAAAATTATGGTAATTTTTTAATCATGGTCCCATTTTAAACAAAATAAGCAAGAAAGAGGGTGTGTGAGGAGTGTGTTGTCAGGTAGAGCCATCTTTTGTATGTCGAACAAATCCCCCAGATGTTGAAAACCAAATGACAGATCACTAGATGATGTTACCATGGCTACATCCATCTTTTGTACAAAGGTTAAACAAACAACAAAAAGAGATTCAGGCACCACATTTTTAATGAGTAAATCTCACAAGCAGGCTTTTGATATGCCCGGTGCAAAAAAAGTGCAAACGATCAATTATTTCCAGCATGTAAAAATAGGCAGCCAAATCTTAACAGGAAAAGGCTATTGCACACATGGCATGAGATGATAACATCAAGTCACAACCTGAGTAGGCACTGTTTATTTATATGTAACATAAAACACGCATTTCCCTGTTGGAGGTATACAAGATGCAATAAAGTTGCATCTTTTGATAAACGAGTTACTTTTTAAAGTTTGGTTGACTTAGTTCAGGAGTGCAGTTTGAGTACATATAGTATCTACAAATATGGGAATACTTTGGAGCAGAATATATAATTTTCCATCTGTAATCTCAGAGAAACTGGAAGCAGTGTACCTGCAGAGACACAGCTCTACACCTCATACTTTCCTATGTAAAAACCTACAGGATCCATGGCAAGCTGACAGGCATTACAAAGTACTGTAAAATGTAAAATGAGGCCATTCTATATCCTGTTTTAATGTCATGAAAGATTTGTTTTTTATCTCCAGTGAGCCTCATTTAAAAAGATCCAACGTATCTAGTGCCAACATGCTTGTCATGTGAATAAAAATTGATTTCTTTTGTCAATAAAATTTCAGACAAAGAAGGTAAGCTTGGGTTCAGATCTCAACTTTAGGAGCGAAAATAAGCAACAGTGGTGGGATTTTTCTAAGACTCAACTGCTTCCCAAACAAAAAAGAAACTGAATGTTTGTTAAACTATAAGTCTGTTTCTATCCATGTTATTATGCTCAATTAGAAGAAGAAAAAAAAACAGTCATATCAATATTTAAGAATGCTCCATTTGGATATTTTTCTTTATACGTATCTGTTCCTGTGTGCAGCTCTACCAGCACCCTGTTTTTGCAGACGACTATCCTGTTTATTCCGTTTTGTTATCTTTTTTTTCTCTTCTCATTTTCGTCCCTCTTTGAGGTTACGTATGTAGTCCTTGACGGTGTTTTCAATGTTGGGAACGGCGTAATTTTGTGCCGCATAGATTCCTGTGCATGTGCCTACTGCAACACCCAGTAATGCTGAAGAGCGTAGCCTAGCAACGATGTACCCGGCCAGAAAACCCTTCAAGAAAGGAGAAGCCAGCACACTGCCTCCCTATAAAGAAGAGGAGAGGAGAGATTAGACCTGATATAGAATCTGGAGGATATAAATCAGCATCTGCATATTACCATAATTCATGAGTTCTAATAACTTTTTCATGTGTGAACAAAATTCAAGGCCCTGAAAATCTACATATTAATGTCTGCATGAGCCTTACCGGAGGAACCCCAGCCTGTATCTCATCTTCCACTCGCCTCTGTATGTCCTCCAGCTGGTCCTTCAGCTCCACCAAGTCCTTAAGCTGGCTCAGAGGATTCTACAGACACGTGCATAAACATACAGACACAGACAGACCAAGTTGGTAGACTTTCCTAAAACAAAGTCAAGTTTATTCATAAAGACATTTAAAAGCAATAAAGTGCTTCTCATTCAATAGAAATGAACAAATGACAAAGTAATAAAATAATGAAAATATAAGAACCAACATAAACAACAAATACAAGTAACGGGAGACACTAACTCAATAAAACAAATTCTAATATTTAGATGCCATACTCCATCCAAGCTGGAAGCCAAGGACAAGTAGTAATGTAAATATATCTACAGTCTGAGTGGTGTGTATATGGAAGAGTAAACTGTCCCACAGATTTGAAGCAGCCACAGAAAAAGCTTGACCACCTCTGAGTTTTAATCTGGATCGTGGAAAATCTAAGAGAAACTGGTTGGTTGACTAGTGCTCCAACAGGGAAGTGGATGTTCACAAGATCTGTTAAATAATGTGGAGCCAATTCATTTAAAACTTCAAAATTCAGTGATAATATCTTAAAATCAATTTGAAATTGAACAGGGAGTCAATGAAGGGATGTCAAGACTGGAGTTATGTGTTCATGCTTTTTCTTTTGAATCTCACGGGAAACGGAATTTTATGTTTGTACAACTATCAAAATCAAGACAAAGAGAATTTGATTAGTTCCAAGACCTCTGCTGACTGGAATGATCCTAGGCTAAAATAAGACAACTACTTTTCTCTGCGGGGCTTTTTTTTTTAAATTTTTAAAATGAAAATTGAAATAATATTACTATTTGAGATAGTCAAAGTAAAGACCTAGTCTCTGTATCAACAAGATAAACAAGGTAAACATTATTAGCAGACAAACTTATGAACGTTTAGGTTAGCTAGCTATTCTTTAGACCAGTTAGCAGTTCACAACTGTCAACAAGCACTTCCTTCAATCAGTTTCACAACTTGTTCGTGATTAATTAGCACTGATTATTGACATTACACTGAATTTCCCTGAAAGCACGAGAAGATATCGTCTTTATACATTCACATAGTTTAAGTTTTGGTGAATGCTAAGAGCTACTTGCATAAGAATGCTACGCTGGGACAGCTGTTCCATCCTAAACTCATGTGAGCTTTTACAAGCTAACGATCTTCTTTTTTTTTTTTTTTACAGATTCTCAAATCACACTGCATGTTAAAAAGAAAGCCTATCTACATTGGAAAACTGTTTTTAAACCCGACCTTGTCATCTGCCATAGTTTTGCTTTCATCAACAGCCAGCAGTATGTCAAATTTCCTACTTCTTCCTCTTCCTTTCGTTTTGGCTAAAAGTGAAGCTACTGCCCTCCATTGGTCACTCGTAGATACCTTCGGGGGATTTATTCATAATCATAAGGCGGTAAGTAATATAAAGATGAAATAAAGATTAGCAAAGTGCATAATTTTGAGGGTTTTTTTACTTTGAAAGCACATAATAATATCTTGTAATGGTACAGATACCGCATGAAAGGTTTTCTTCCCACAAATCCTTATGTGTCTCATAATGTCAATAAAAATGTTCAATGTTGTTATATTCCTCGGAGGCATTTCTTGTCAAATCATGGAAAATAAATTTCCCACATAAATATAATAAAGTTTAACCGACTACACTGGACTGAGTTGAAATTAGATGACTGTGCGAGTTACGTGTTACTCACCGTGCACCGAGAGCCTGGATGATTGGTCACAATTGTGATTTGCAGCAACTGTGAACGTGGGAGTGAATGGTGGAGCCTGGAGTCACCGGAGGCGAGAAAGAGAGACTGAGAAAGATGGAGCGAGAAATTACTAGAGATTTAAGAGAGCTCATGAGTAATTCCCATCTGACAGAGTTATACAGAGACAAAAAGACTGAAACTGCAAGAGGGGACACTTTGTAAATGTCTACACTTTAGATGAATTTAGAAAGATTAATTTAGTCACAACATAAGTGATTCACTTTAAGATACTTGGTGTTTTCTACTGTTACTCAAAAGTTTTCAGTCCTTCTATTCTGCAGGACAGAACCCATTAACCTTTCCTTATTCAGGGTTATCACAGGACCAGCCAGACATGGATGACTTGACTTAATGGTTTGGTCAAGCTGCAAAGACACAGTCTGCATACCTTTGCATGAGAGGAAACCCCAGCACACTACCCTGGACTGCAGGCGTTTAAGAGCTGGAAGGAGTAATGGAGATAAGGCGTCTCTGATCTTCAATGCTGTTGATGATTTAGGAGGGTTATTGATTCTGGCTGAGGCATATTTGGCTGACTAATACTTGGACGTCTCTGCAAAGAAAAGGTCACGGCAGCTCATGGTGCAGTCATTACTGTGATGTGCTTTGGGGAAATGTGTATTTGTGTACCATAAACATCAGAGGCAGAAAGATTAATGTTTGGATTATCAGAGTTAAGAATGGTACATTACAGGTCATAAAAGGCAGGATGCTTGAAATAAGTTATAAAAAAAATAACAATGAACTTGTTTATTTAGAGCAAAATAAAAGAAATACCTCTGACTTTTATGGCTATTTGACAGAAACTAACTTCATCTATTATTCAAGAAGCCTGCTTGAATTTTACTCTTACATTATTAAAGGGGTTTGTATGAATATACCAAACAGTTACTGTAAGAGTTTTTTGTTCAGATGAAGCTATTGCAGTTTAAAAATGATGAAACAAAAGTCTTTGCAGACTAGTTTCAGAATATGAGGCTGTGGTCTGTTTTGCAGCCATTTGAACAGACCCTTTTTAGATTTACTTTGTTATCTGAAAACTGTACATATCCATTCTTTCTTTTTAATAAAAAACAAATGAATATGTTTTCCTACGTATTTACTGTAAATTGGAAATGTGAATTATTTTTTAAAAACCACAGGTTTCACTAATAAGCACCACCAGAGCCAGTTCCCTTATCCTATCACAAACAATAATGTAGACACAAAAGTAAATATTGTATTTAAGCAGATGTACAAATATTTAGCTTTTTTCCCTTTTTTTTGTCCCGATCTTCATCTAGAGGTCTTTTTTCTGCCTGCATTGCATTTTTGACCCCCTTTAAATGGGACGGGACTTGTCACACTTGCAAGCTAGAGTAGATAAAGGACATTCATAGTATTTGAGAGATCATATTGGCTATTTTCAAGGCAAGAGTTGAAACAAATGAGGTGTAAAAACTACAATGTCAGGGGGGGGGCACCAAGTCAGATCACATTTGTTATCTAAATCCACTGTCACAGCCTTCAGCATCCCTAAAATTGTTTTTCTCCTGTTAAAACTAATAAACACTCTTATTTTTGTAACAGTATGAAATGTATTTACTTTTCCATCTCCACAATAAAAGAGAGATTTGTTTTTTTAAGAGAAGTAGTCAGTAGTTTGCCCATAATGAAGTTTCACAAATTACATTAAGGCCAATGCTCCTTTTAGCTGTTAATGAAAATGGTCCAAATCCACAACAAAGCTAATGTTCCACAACTCAGTCATTTGTTGAAATTCAGTTTTGTACTTTTTCCTCAGAAAAAGAAATAAATTTCAATCTGATACAGAAAGTGTGACCGAACATCTAGATATTGACATTAATGAGTGCATATATAAATGACTACCTTTGGCCCTGGTATGAAAGGCTCTGAGTTGTATTTGCATAACCTCAGCCTTTCCTCAGGAGTGTTGTGGTTTAGAGTAATGAGCTTCTCTGTATATGGCAGAAATGCACTGCATTGGATGTTTTATTCTTGTGTTATTGCTAAGATGATCTCTGATTGTGTCGCTTTGCATTATGCTGCACTGCACAATGCTAAGAGCAATGATGCAAATCTTTCATTGACTTTTATGTGATTTATTGTCTTATCTTTTTCTTAGTCTGTTTCCACCTGGCGATGACTTCTGATCTCATGTAATGAAATGAAAGTGGCTTGTAGCATGCCAGATCCTGTGATGCAGTGTTGCTTAAATTTCAAAGCCTTTCGGCGAGGTGCAGTGTTTTTGCGTGCAGAGTTGGCCCGTCTTCAGTAAAGTTCCCTCATTAACCCCGGTTTGGTATTCAGGTAGTGTTTCCATTGATGGCCACTGGCACAGCTGTTGCAGAGAGGACTATGACTGGAAAGCAGCAGAAGTGGATGAGGGGGAGGGAGGTTGTAAGACTCTTTTAGACGCACACTTTCTTATAAATGTGCATGACTCAGCCCTATTGAGATGACGTAAGCTAACTGCCACTCCAGAAAATGAAAAATGAGAGAGATTTCTACAGAAACTAATTTAGAAATGGATTATTTTTCTAACTTCTACAGACTCAACATGTAAGATGAAAATGATTTTCACCTGAGGCAAGTCATTTAATGCATAACATTTTTTTGAGATTGAATATCAACTATATCCCAGGATTGATTATATGAATGGATCAGGCTTCCTGCTGTTGCATCCTCCGAGACGAGCTGTACAGTTACCCTTTGTATCACAGGCTTTTAACATAAATCAATAATCTAGAACGACTTCTACAAATGAGCCTTTTTCATTTGAAAAGACATTTAAAAATGGTTGCCTATGAAAAGACATTCAATATTACTGGCGTTGGTTATAAGGTAAACATTTCCATAACCTGGACTCAAACCCAGGAGCCCCACCCCTTTTTAATCAATACAGAAGACACCACCGTTCAGAATATATTCCAGTAGTAAAGGTGACATACTCTTTTAGGGCAATCAAAGGCTTTTTACTGAAGTGTAAATTCTTATTTCCTATTAATTCATATGTCCTGGAAGTCAGTTGTTGGGAGCACATACAGCCATTTCTATATTTATTACATTTTATATGAAACATTAAGTGAGTGAATGTCACAGATCATGACAGCAGGAAACGAGGAAGTAAGAATCTACAGGAATGTGGTGAGAGGCGCCTTGCACAGGTTGCAAGACGCACCATCTTCCTGAACCTGGTGATTTTCTGTCAGTGTGACAAACCTTCAGGACACATGAAACAAGAAAAACAACAGGTGACCAAACATGATGACCTTCAGGGACTGACACAATGAGATAACAACACAATGAACTGGCAAAAGACAACCGGGAGCTTAAATACTGAGGGACTAAATTACAAAAAAGAAGCAGGTGTGACAATTAACATCTGGATGGCAGGAACAGGAAGTAAAGTAAGCAGAATACACAAGGGAATAGACTAACAATAAAACAGGAAACAAGACAACAAGAGGACTGGAAGACAACCAGGACCAGAAACAAAGAAAGCTGAATCAAAACAAGAACTATATCAAGAACCCAGAAACCATGACCATTCAAATGAAATCTTTCTTTTGACAACTTTTTGCCCATCAGCACAACCCGACTTTAGAAAAATACCTTCACCCTTATCAATATTGCATTATTTTCAAATGATACCAGAGAATTAAAAAAAAAAATGTTTTACCCATTTAGTGTTATGTAGCATGCTGATGTAATCTCATTTTAGCTGGTGGAGGAGATGGTGAAAAGGAGTTTAATATGTCATCAAATATCCAATAGTTTTAATATAATTCAAATCCCATTTTGGGAATTACTGACCTCCATTGGTCTTTGTAGTGGCAGACCAATAATTGAATTTTAGTTTAAAGCTTGTTCCAGTATGTTCTCTTTCTTTATAAGTTAAACCATATATGATCGGTTCCTAGTTATTACATAAAGTGTCTGAATATAAAGAAAATCAGTGCAGGGTAAGACAATTTAATATAGTTTCTTGGTAGCAAATAATTTTATTTCTTATAGTATGTTTTTTTTTTAATATGTTTTATATCACAGTGCGAAACAACATACAAATATCAGTAGTATAATCCAAAAAATAGCACTGTAATGTTACAAACATCCCCTCATACACACAAAGATTCCATCTCTCTAATACTTGCTGTATATTTCAATAAAAAGAAAGCATATATTTCCTACCCAGCCAGGAGATATCAACTATGTTATTGTCAGATAAGTTATGTAATTCTTTTCTTCATGACAGGACCGTTCAACATAGATAAAACCTAAAATCTAAATATTCACATGGTCTGGGAATCTTTCTCTTTCTTGTGTTCATGTCCTTATTCATAATTTATTTTTATATTTTTTTGACATTATGTAGAGAAAGTAGTGTGGCCGACTGTAAACTTTCAACATTAGTTGCTGGGAGTCAGCACATGCAATTAAAATGGGTTGGTTCCATTTTAGTTGTTGACCACTAATGGTTTTATTGTTAAGGTTGTGCGTGTGTGTGTGTGTGTAAAGTTGTATTGCTCATTTTGTGTAGACATAAAATAAGCCTTCACATGAGAGACCTGTCTCCTTTCTCTGGACCAATTTCCCTAATGTAAATCATTAAAGCGTTTGCAATTATGGTTGCTAAGACTCCAGTATTAGTCAAAGTAATTCCCTCTGAATGGAAAAGAAACAACTCCGTGCATGTGTCTATTTGCGCACATTATGAGTTTGTCCAGATGCCAGTTAGAAGCCAATTAAAGTTTTTAAGCTCTGTTGCTTCTCTGTTATGATGAGGCAGGGTAACGTGAGAGAAAAGCACTGCAGCCCCACTGCACCACTCTGCTGAGATGTGCCAAAGTGTGTGCGCATGTGTTTGTGTGAATGTGTGGGAAAAGTGGTCAGATAGGCACGCGTCATGATTCAAAGAAAATACTTTTAGTATAGTTAAGTGTAGCAATAAAAGACAGAACTTTACCGTGCATGTAGGAGCAAAATAAAGCGAAAGAGGAAAAGTTGCCATGCTGTGGAGGGAAAAGTAATAAAAAGAGAGGAAGTGTCCAAATAAGGGGAAATGAAAAGGATAGATGATGATAAGAGACACTTAAAGAAGAAAAAGGGTGAGAATGTGAGGGGCTGATGAGAGAAATAAGTGTATCTCTATAGTCCGTTATCAGGTTCTTCTGGTCTTTCACACAAGGGTCTTTCCCTACCCTATGATGCCGCATCAGCAACACTACAACTCTGTCCCCTCTCTCTTTCTACCTCTTTCTCTGGGTTCTCTACCCCTCCCTTCTCCTCTAGCTTTCTTTTCCTCACACATACGCTTCCACACTGGGGAAGCCTGGATCAGTGGAAGCCCTGATCAGTGTTGTCGGAGTCCCTGGTCTGCTGAGAGCTCAGCCTGACAGGTCGGAACTAGGCAAGACCCAGTCCTGCCTAGCTCAGCAAATACTGAGGATCTCTGCAATATTATGATATGATGAAGCTCTGATTGCTGGAAGCAGCACTGGAGGAGGATTTCCTACAGCCTGTGGATATTATGCCAGTAGTGTTGAAGACAGAGATGCTCCCACTTTATGAACACAGGGAGTATGATGGCATTTAAAAACTATTTGTTTGAAGAAGTTATAAACTAAGTAGTAGATTTTTCTTTTCACTCAGTTTTATTGTCAACCTCCCATCAGAAGATTGCAGGAGCACTGGAGTCGAAAGCATGCAGCAAACTGCCTTGGAAAAAGATATATTTATAAAATTATAATTATAATTTAAAAAGTGTTTTTTTTTTTTCAGTATGTGCAAAGGATGTAAAAAGTGCCATTTTGCAAATGGTACACAGTGACTTCGGAAACAGAGTTTTTTGCAGCCATTAACAGGGGAACGACAAGCTAATTGATTAATTTACTCAGACTGAGAGACTTGACTTGTTTGCTTAACCCCCATAACCATGGATCCCAGAGGTACCCGCAGCCTGGTCGGTGGCCACGATCTGAAGGGTCAGGGATTAGGTTTTGGCTTCCAAACCACTGGAGCTCCAACCAGTTCCATAATCACAGCCGTTCAGCAGCAGGACTACTCAGCCAGTGTTTGGCTTCGCAGGCGGGATAAACTGGAACATGTAAGTTCTGAATACTGGAGCTGATGTCTGTGCAAAAAAACAGGGCAGGAATGCTGAGACAAGGGGCAGGGAGTTCAAATAAGCTGGTTGTGTTAAAATATGGATATTCAAGAGCCAAAGTTTTCTATATCCTTTCAAAATTCTGAAAAATGGCAACGCTGTTGGACAATATTCTGCATTATAGTTAAAAACATAGGTCAACATACTCATTGTGCATATCCACAGGGACATTTATCCACACTGATCACAGCTTTATAATGACTTTCATATCATTAAAGTGCTTGAATAGATTAGGAGAGAAGTATTTTAGTATAGAAATGTTTGGCTTTTTGTCTTTAAAACAAAAAAGAACGACTTCTACAAATGAGCCTTTTTCATTTGAAAAGACATTCAATATTACTGGCGTTGGTCATAAGGTCATAAGACCAGGGTGTTGGTGATAAAAATGATATGACGATATCTGAGAGGAAATTATTTCTGGTGGCTGCACAGTTTGGTGACACGGTCTTTGCTGAAGTGGCATGAGATAAAAAAGCAGCCTTCATGCAGTGTTCAGCTACTAAAAATTTCATTTGGAACCGCTGGCCAAAAAAACAGTTTGACATGAAATTTTGAGGGTTTTGTGTGTACTTGTTTGGACTGTTCTGTGGATATATAATACGAGGGTAACATTCCAAACCTCATGTAGATCTATGAACTGATTAAACTGGAACAGTTTTGTAAGTCATTTTTCAAGCTAACAATAGCAAATAATTGTTGTTTCAACATCTCCTTTTCTGCTCAAAGCTGTTTTTTTTATCACTCTAAATTGGACATGTTTAGTTCAAGGCTATTTGTAGGGTAAAACAACTGGATTTATCATGCTTTGGAAAGTTGTTGTTTCAGTCTTTCATTCTTCTAACATTTGATGGACAAACATAACATATCGGATCACTGTTTCAAACAATCACTTTCACTAATAACATTAGTCATAACATTTGTTTGAATATATACATTATATATATATGTGACTAGATTATGTATTCTTTGGAAAATCTCTCATGGAGGAATCGGTTGTTTATCATTCTTTCTGCATTTTGTTTTCTATTAGACAGACATTGCAAGGTCCTCTGGAGACTCTCTGCTTGAAGGTAAACAGTATCAACATTCCACAGGGAGCTTCCAGATGTGGAGATTTAGCATCAAGGAAAGGAGTGGAAATGGTGTGTGTTGAATAGTTGATGCTGGAGGGAAACAGCACCATGCCCAGAAGCTGTTTTCTGAGTCTGTCTGCATAACTAGGATGATGAAGCAGCATGTCCTCTTTCTGCAGACCCACATATGCGTACATACACATGCACACACAGCAGTTTATGTAGACACATACTCACATAGTTTATTTTTTGTTTTCATTCATATATACATCAGACCACACACACAGAGACCCAAATCATTTTACAGACAAGCCTGCAGCAGTTCTTGACAGGAAAAACATTTCTACTCTTAACTGCAGACCAAATGAACCCCAGACACACCCACTCACTCTCCTCATGCATTATTTCACATAAGTTTTTATAGAGAAGTGCAAGTCTGAAATTCTTTTTCAAATTGCTGCCATTAAGTCTATTTCTAATCACATAATCATTATGATGTTATGATGCTTCAAACATATCATGATCATAATATGTCGACGGCATGCAAAGATTAAATTGCTCATTGAAGTCGTGAAAAATCTCATCATTATTTAATGTAGTTTTCTTCAACAGATACAGTTTGGACATACATTTAATGAAGGAGCAAGAGTTAATCTGCTGACAGGGATGATAAATCGGGAGCAATTAGGGGGAGAACAAGGTAAAAGGTTGGATATAGAGTCCTTATGCACTGCGTACTGTGCCACATTGTCACATGACAAATTTTAGGTCAGCTTTTATGCAGCTTCAACCTTTTTGTAATTTTCATGTTTTCATCTCTTGTGTGCCTCTGTAGCTTCTTATGTTAAAATTTTACACATTTGATATGAATAACGAATATGAATTATACAACTGTCTAATTTTTGCCAAAAGATAAGACCTTAAGCATTTATGAAAGCCCCAACTGTTCACGGGTGTCTTTGTTAATCTTGGCTCTGCTCGAGGATTTTTCTTATTAAAGGGGAGTTTCCTCTCTTTCAACTAGTGCTTCCTCAAAGGAAATGACTGGGTGCCTCTCCATCGCCGTGTAATCCTGTAAGATTAGCCGCCCGATCTGTAAGCTAATCAAACAAATTAGAGAAATGTGAGGCTTTCGTATAAGTATCGTTTAGACCAAACAAACAATGAGCTGTTGGGGACATTTGTCTGTTAATCGATGTCAGTTTGTCTTGTCTTTTCAGTGTGCAACACACCATCAGAACTGTTGGACCCAATTTATATTTTCTGAATGTTTGCTGGAGCTGTGAAAAACAGTATGCAGAGGTATGTTCGTACCCTGAGAATGTGGATGCATTAGCAGGACAGTGACTCACCGTAGCTTTGAGAACCCACATCTTAACCGTAGACCGTAAATAAAGCAGGCTTATAGAATGAATGCAGGAATAAAACTAGAATGATTATATCATGGACTAGACCTTGATAACTAATTTTGTTAATGAGTTATGGAGTATGGAGTCAAATTCTGATGAGTGTCAGAAAATTAGGACCAAAACTCCCCTATATGTTTATCACAACTTGGCCAATAACCACACTTACCAAACTGAGCATGACAAGTGAGAATATGACATGTACCAGCTATTTATTTATTATTCATTTAGTATGGATTTTTTTCCCCAACCTCCATTGACTTCACAGTGTCTTCACTGTATAGTGTCTTCCTTTTCATGAGATTAGCTATGATGAATTGTGCCATCAATAGTGTGAAAGCTTAATTCTTGGCTCTATCGTTGAAGCATGGTAGTGGTGGAATGACACACCATTAAAAAAATTGACACACTAGCTGTACCATTAAATATGAGATGTACTGCTGGTATTAATTTAGTATCCTTTGTTAATGGCTGATTGGATACTCTGTTCAGTCATTTTCTTATTGTTTGTCTTTGCATCACTAATGATGGCTCATATTTCATGTGCTTGGTTTCAGATACCCACAGCACTCATGTAAATAAATTACCATTTCATATTTCAATGGCAGCAGCAACTACTGTGTTCACTAGGAAGGTCTTAAAGACGATGAATCAGCAGCTGACAGCAAGCCTGGGAGGCTAACTCTGCATCGAAGACTGTGAAAATCTCCCAGGGGAATTTTAAGGATTGGCAGCTCGGAGTAAAGCGGCTCCCCAACACTGATTGCATTTTCTATTTCATGGAAACAGTGCTGATGTATAACCCAAGTCAGTCATAATATTGGTCAAGCTATATTGGGCCCCGAGGAGTTATGAGTGCAAACTAATTCAAGAGGGTTTTTTTTTTTTTTTAAATAAAAAATTAATTCAGTAAATCTCTGCCATTTATTTAAACTATGCTGTAGGGCAGTGTGAGGAAAGAAAACATTAATCAAATCAAACCCAAACTAGATTAATTCATTGCTATAGATGAGGCATGTATGAATTATTAGCACTGCATCCTTTGTATGGGCTTTATCTTCTGGAACTGATTAATTGTTTACTTCAAAATTGGATGTGGCACATCAGAAGATTTGCAACGACAGTGGAGACAATTTCGGTTGAACTTACAAAACTTTTAGGCTTTTTTTTGTCTGTCAGTATAAGGAAATCACAGTGAAAGTTAGATCTGGAAGAGTGAGATATAGAAACAGCAATGAAAGTTCATAGAGTATGATGTTGTACCACGCCTAAAAAACCAGGTACTGCTGATGCCATGTTTTGTGTAAAAGACCACACAGGAGACATTTGTCAGATGCAAGTAACTGCATTGTGTCTCACTTTGGTCTCATCTGTCCAGAGAACATTGTTCCAGAAGTCTTATGGTTTTTGAAGAACCTAAGAGGTACCATAATTTTCTTTTCAGAGAGTAAAAGCTCCTGGCAACCAGTTAAACTTGTCAAATCGTTGTCAAATTATAGTTACAAAATTTTATATCAAAATATGAAAATGAGATGTAGCTTTGTTTTTTGTTTGTTTTGGGTCCCCCCCCAGTTTCTTTGAGCAGTTGAGTCTGAATTTATGCTGAACTTGAATGGGACATCCAGTCCTGGGAATAGGCTGTCTTGAATATTTTCAACTTGTAAATAATTTGTACTTTAAAATAAGGGAATTAAAATTATTTGAAAATGGCCTTATAACTTTTAATGGATTCACCAGCAGAAACCATTGCTTAATTGCAAGATAATTGTGTATGTGTATGTGTGTGTGTGTGTGTGTGTGTGCGTCTGCCTTGGCATTGTTGACACACATGAATCCTCCAGAAACTTGTAAAACCTCTGCTTTTATAGAGGTGCTCACACCTGTTGATGGTTAATTAATTGAGTGTATTTGATTGGCAACACCTGGCTGCTACCTGTAGTATTCAGGGTATTTTTCAAGTATTGTTTAATAAGTAATGACAGTGTGATATGTCATGTGTTGTTACTCATCTTAGATCCAGTAAGATGTTTTTATTCCAATAAAGCTAGTGATTGGGGTGCCTCCTAGTATGTTGAAAAAAGATCAAAATGATTTTGTTTTCTGCTACCTATTTAAAGAAAATCATTCTGTGTGTCCCTGTTTGCTGTATGTGTGTCAAATGGAAAACATAAGAAACACAAAGTAGCTGGTAGTTGGTGGCTGAGCTATCACAAATCCCTTAGAAAGTAAGGGCCAACAGAAACAAGTGTCTATCCCTTAAAGGGTTGTAACTGTGCAGAAACCAGAAACTCGTTGGTGCGTCTCCTCTCTAGACAATTCCTGCAGACCGAACAAAAATCTGTCATAGTTCATCCTCATATAGACCTCTGAATTTGTCCCCTCTTTTAAAGTGGTGCAGATCCAGCTTCTTTAGTTAAAGTTAATGATATTCCAGCTGTTTCACTCTCCTGTCAAGCAAACGCATTATGTTCTACAGTCTGGTTAATTGAAGCTGTTACTCTTTTCTAAAAAAAGAGGATGCTCTCTTTTGTGAAGTAATGGAAGACAGCCAGAGAAGAAAGGCCAGTAGAATGAAAAAGGGCACACTTCCGGGGCTGCAGGGACCGACAGACAAGATTTCCCATTTTTAAGATTTTTCAAAACCCATTTGGCAGTAATGAAAACACAGAAGCAGAAGTGTTTATGTGTGAGAGTGTCAGTAGATTTAATCCTACTTTACAGTGAGGAAAAGCAAAATAAATCTAGATAGATATGTGTAGTTGCCTTTGGCCAAAAGCTTACAATCATCAATCAACTCTTATCATTGTGTTTGGTACAGGATACCAATTAAATTGATGCTTTCAGTGTTTGGCTCTCTGTTCAACAGCTTGGCACAAGTTCAGCCTCACTTCACTTCAGCAGTAACTTTGTGTCAAGGGTTCTGGCTTTAATTAAAGTTTTCCTCACATCTCTTCTCTACAATTGTTGAAGAAACATCTACTTGATAATCTACTCGTTGTCCGTCACACTGGCATCGAAACACTACGGAGATTGAGAGAAGTAGGCCTACTTGAGTACATGCAGTTTGATTCCAGAAGAAGAGGGCATAATAGAAGGACTAAGTTACTTTGCATTTATGTATTTACAGATAGTGTGTGCATAGTGAAAACTATCTTACACCACCATTAATGACATTTTAGGTCATGTAATCTACACATTCCCATGCCCATTTTAGTTGAATTCAGATTAGAACAGTGTTTTGTTTTATACATTTGATTAATGACAAATCAATGTGTAGCCAAACCTGCTTATCCTTAAAAGGGCTGAGGGGCTTCAAATCCCCACAGTCATCAGTGCAATGATTTGAGTCACAGTTTTTAAATTGCAGAAACAACAGGGGGAGCTGTTGCATAATGTGAGAATATGCAAAAACAGGAGGCTCTTTAAGGTACCATCATAATGAACAGCATCAGTTTTCAGTGTTTAATTAAGTGGGGGGGGGTTTCAGCCTTTGAAAAGTTGAAACATGCTGGCTGTCAGTGTTTCAATGTGAGCTCTAAATCTCCCCCATGCTGTTACTGTAATTGGCTTTTTTTAATTTAATCTTTGTTTTGTTTTTTTGATGGGTTAATTTACCATGTGGTACTTTATATGAAAACCTCTTAACTTTTTCTCTTCACACACATTGACACACACAGACAACCACATACTGACACAGATTAATGGGTAAACCAAACTGGAAGCTACTTTTATGCTTTTCCATTAGACAAGCTCATTGGGTAACTCGCTGAAACTAGTTAGGCTCCATTTCTCTGCACATTAAGGGAAATTACTTTGGTTAAAAAAAAGGTTTATGATTATGGAGTATTCTCTGATTACTGAAGCCCATTTTTTCTCCAAAGATCTGAAGGATTTGTGCAGACTTTAAACCTGTGTAATATCTTTATTAAATCTTTAATTTAGAAACTATTGGACTGTTCTGCGTTGAGCTTTTATCTTGATTTTAAAGGTGGAAATTGTATAGCTCATAAATATTGGAAGCTTGATATTGTTTAAGTTTGTTCATATGGTGTAAAATCTCCATACATGCAAGCAGAGATTGTTTCATAATGCATTCCTTTATGTCTTTGTCAATGAGTTTCTGTTTTATTAGAGAGGGGAAATCTCTGGTAACTTTCTCAGTCAGTTGGGATATGAGGACAGAAGCAGACCACCTAACCAGTTGCAGACTATCAGAAACATGCAACCCTGAATACCTGAAGAAAAGTACAATGAGAAGCTGTAATTATGAAAGAGACACACAGACTGAGTTACATGCAATGACAATATTGAAATGGATGGAGCAGGGAAGCAAAAGGACTAATGGTGAGGAGCTCAGTGCATCAGTCACTACTGCAACTTTATGGCAAATCCTGCTTAAACAAAATTTTTTACTTTGCTCATTTGCGGCTATTTCATCATATTTGTAAGCCGAGTATGAGCAGCATCAAGTATAACAACAGCTGGTGTGGAGCGAAGTGGATGCACATTAGGATTAGAGGTCCCCTTGCACCCCCTGAAGCCATAACACTAGGTAATCTGAGCCAGCCTTTATTATAAGTTTTGTTACAAAAAAGAATGCTATTAGTCTGAAGAGGGTGAGCACCTTTTGAACCGTAACTGGGAGGGGGTGCCAAAGACGGGAGCCTGGTACAGAAGCTAAAAACAGAGAATCACTGGACTGGCATTTTCATTTAAAAAAAAAAAGCTTATTCCCTTTCTTGGTAACTCAGTAAGGGCAACCCAACAATATATCCTCACCTCTAAGTCTGTGTTTCTTTTTAGTTTTTAGATTTTCGAGATTCTGACATTCTTATGTAAACATCCAATACTGTACATGCAAGATGCAGACAGCACAAGCTTGACAAGACAAAGTCTTAAACAACTTTGCAGCATGTGCATCTGTCCCATCTCTGCAATTAAAGTCTGTTTTTCATTTACAACCCCTGAGATCCTGCAGTAAAGTGATTGTAAAGCCACCAGCGTGTTCCCTGATACAGATCACCATCTGGTGTTGGTACAGAGATATGAAATCGTGTCCAAAAGCTGGCTTCGCTTGTTGTGCAACTCTTTTCCAAGCTGTCACATTCTGACAATAAATCTCATGAAATCTATGTAATTCCTGTACAAACACAAGCACACACACACACTTCCTACAGCATATGTCTAGAATGTGCCTTTAATCACCCCATTATTCAGGGAAAAATCTTTTATTATACATGTCAGTGTGAACCGATCTTTTTTTTCCAGCTTTGCCAAATAGTTAGCCAACAAAAAATATGGTTTTTTGCTTTTCAACTAGGTTTTTCTATCACTGTATGTTTTTGACAGAAAATTGAAATTCTCACACAAATATTATCCAAACCCTCTAGATGTTAAATTGACTGTATACATAGTGTGAAATAGAAACCATGATATGTTCGGGAGGCTATAAATAGAAAAGCAGCCATTCAGTGAAACTAAGATATTTGTGTGACTTTGAACTAAATATGTAAGTGTTGAAGGACAGTAGAGATTTGACATAGTTTGACATAGAATATGTCATCATCAACTTGTTTTGGTGCTACAGACCATAAAATTTAATGATGTGAATTTGGTTGCACTAAAACATCAAAAGAGTGGAAAAGGCTGAAAAACACACACAAAAAACTACACACTTTGGCTTCCAGCGGTTCAGTCTGACTCTAACCACTGAGAGGCTTGACCTTTCCAAAAAAGTGCAGTATCTGACAGTGCCGGAACACCTGCATGAAGACGCTGCGGAAAGGAAATCTGGAGCAGACACCTAAAGACTGACTGTGAAATGACCTGAACAGCACACTTACCTGTCAATATGAGACAGGGTCACACAAAGTCTCCCTCCGAGCAGTGCCAAGTCAGCTATAAAACCACAGTTCTGCAATGAAATACAAAACAAAAATAGACCTGCATTCACAGATGGATGGCAGAGATGGATGATGGTAATATCCCAAATACAATCATGGCAACTAAATCAGTTATTGTATGAAGAGAACTTGTAAAACCCAGAAACTTTTAGCAGACATTTCATGAGTCATGGCAGTGGAATCATTATTTCAACTTGTAGTGTGGCTGTAAAATATTCAACTTGTGCTCTTTGTACTGTGGTGACCCAGTATCTCCTTGGGAATGACAGCTCCTGTGATGTGGTACAAAAGACACAGAGTTCAGAGACAGTTGTGGCAAGATGAAATGCTGTTGTGCCAATCAAATGCTCAGCCAATTAATCATCCACAGACCCCGAGGGATAAATGAAGGTGCATATATATCATACAAATGATAAACAAATCAGATCAGCCTCTGAAATTCGTGTTTGGCATTTCTGTGCTCACTGGCACTTCAGAGATTAATTCAGGACAGAAAGTGACAGGGGACTCAAAAATAATTAATTGAATGAACT
>JBBBVU010000017.1:21484265-21500851 GCA_037177055.1 Atherinosoma microstoma
GAAGAGAAGAGAAGAGAAGAGAAGAGAAGAGAAGAGAAGAGAAGAGAAGAGAAGAGAAGAGAAGAGAAGAGAAGAGGGGATGTTGACTCTGAAAATTGATCATGTCAAAGTTTTGCAATAATATATTTGTGATGGTTTCATGTCATGCAAAACATTGGCATGTTGCAAATTTCAAAGCCATGACATTATAGCCATCTTTATCCTTTTTTGCATATATGATAGTTTAACATAATTCAAGCCTTTGTTGCAGTTGGCAGGTTGGCTTAGGAGCCAAGAAAGGGGAAAAATTCTACTGTTTCTGAGTCATTCTTGTGAAACTACTCCCATTTTCAGCTGTGGATCAATGCAAGTATCATATATTTTGTGGGAAGATCAGGTTGCCAATTTACATTTCTGCTATACCACATTTTATTGTTTTATACATGCCTCTGATCAGTTTTATAAACACATTGGTATGCATTAACAGGACATGAGCCAGAATATATTTTATTACAGTTATAATACATATAATTCTAGAGTTTTGGAGCTGTTAAGTTGTTATAAAACTAGCAGTATTTTTCACAGCAGTCAGTCCTGTGTGTCCTTGATTTGTGTCCCTGATAGAACAGTACAACAAAGCTCATCTATTTTGTGTCGGCAGCAGTGACAATCTGCATCAGTTCTCATTAAGATACTGTCATTGTTCAATTAAGGGGAACATTAATTTCACTTCAGTTCACTCAAGGAAGCACAGCATGCAAACAGATGATCAATTTTTGAAGAATATGTGCAGGAAGAACATGTTTGATATGGCAATGGTTCTGTATGGACCTGTAAACCTATACAGAGCAACCACTTTGATTTTTCCAAACAGGGAAAAGCACAGATGGACAAAATACCATAACTTCATGCACAATGAGAGTGGCCCTGAATTTAAAGCAGATGGTACCAGTATTAATGTTATTAGCTACACCTGTCCTGGGCTGCATCTAAATATCTACAGTGAACATGGCTGTAATTGTAATTCTGTTACTGTTCCTCATTTTAACCAGACAATAAGATCCCATTTATTAATATAACACATTTTCAATTCAAAGAATTATAGTTCTTTCTAACTGACTGAATAGAAATGATCCATGCCACAGTGTTAACATCAATTAACAGATAAGCAATTTTCATAACAGCTTTCAGAGAAACAAACAGTGCTTGTACAAACAAGACAAACCAGCAAAGTCTTCTATGGATGTTAACCGAGACAAATTGTTGATGTGGAGCAGCTGTATAGGCAGGAGTCAGTGAAGCTGAACATGGACTCAAAGTAGAAAGCAGTTTACAAAAAGACAAAAAAATATCTAATAAACTAATAACTTAAAACAAAGCATTTATTATATTCCATCTCAGCAGGTAGTCTAGTGTTATGGTGCTTGATGACCCCTCCACCCTGCCTTCTGGCTGAGGAAGTCTGCTTGTTAGAAGGAGTTTTCTTCCCTACTGTAATCTTCAGGACAACAGACTGAATTATCATTGTGATCTTATGGTTCCTTACCATGGTTAATTTTTATGAACCAGCTATAGATAAACAAAGTTATAATGGAATTGGACTCATTTGTATTAGGATAGGTCTGATTTAATTGGATTCAATTTGACTGTACCTTTAAAGGTCCTTGAGGTGACTCGTGTTGTTAATTGGCACTAGTTTAAAAATTAAAACAGGAAGTAAAACTGTTTGAGATACAAGTAACAACAAAGGAACCACAGATTGAAAACTATCACTAGGTGTAATTTTCCAAAACGGGGATTTTGAGTCTTAAATGCTACATTTCAAAAATTATTGCTGAAGTAGTTTAATATTACATATTATTGAGAATTAATACTTTTTAAACTGTCAATGAAGTGAATGGGTTGCTGCAGGACCACTGAGGATGAGCAATAAGTAAAAAATGTTCTTCTTTTTTTTATTACAGTGCTGTTATTAGTGTTAAAAATTGAGAATCAATGATTTTAAAGTTTTTCCTTGTCCTGATTTTATCTTACTTATAAACTTCTTGATGTGCCAGCTCATTACTGTGAGCATCAGCATCCCCGCAGTTTGCAAGAGAGAAAGGGATCAAGAGACACGCATGGCTGACAGACTGCCAGCAGTATACACACAATAACTGAGCAGCCACTCTGCTCAAAGTGAAAGGCAATGTCAAGCAATAGCTTGTCAAAGCTGTTGCAAAATAACACTTTCAAAAATGTCCTCTCAAGTTTAACCGTTATAGCATTGGACTGATCTGGACTGGACCTATCAACAGCCACACTAGCTGCTTTGTGAGGCTGTGGGAAAGGTTAACAGATATTATAGCTGAATCTTAACATCAGTGATCTGAAGAAAGATAAACAGCTTTATAGGTGGAAACGAAGAATAGTGCTGATATGGATCAAGGTGTCTGCGAAATGACCTCATGTAAGTATAAATCTGAAGCACTTGCCCCTAAATAAGGTTAAGTAGCCATAATGTAAGCAATGTATTGCAATATAAGACAAACATAGAGAGTGAAAGAGAGCCGATATCCATATACAGATACCAAGGCATATAACAACTGACTACAGGGACCAATAAACACATCTAACACTCAAACACGTTTTATTCCTGTTTAATGACACCTTATTAAAGAGCTGCTGCTAATTAATCTGTTTGAACTGAAGACACGTGGGCAACAGTGCCTGAAGCACAAATGCAAAATGACCTGGTCTCTACATACAGTAGTTAGTTGTAGAGGCTACAAATTTGCAAAAAAGGCTATGGCTACACTTTGTTACTTAGCTGTATTTTTACAAGTGCTGCAGATATTGTGCTGAAGCTCCGTCTGAAGAGTAGTTCATCTACTTGTCTCCAAGGTGATATTTTATTATTATCATAAAACAGAAGCTTTGCAAGTGTATTCTATTAATTCACCTGTTTGGAAAGATTGTGTCGTCATACAAATAATCGTCTTCAACTTTCCAAATCTAAACAGCTCCTCAATCTTTAAATGCAGGACCATAAAACTTCGGTTGTTGGCTGGATGGTGTGTTTTTAAAACCCGCAGTCCTCAAAGTCCAGATGAACAAAACAGGAAGAGGAGAAGAGGTGAATTCTTTCTGTGAACCACTTCAGTCTCTCTCCTTTGCCCTTTCTCTGCCTTTCTTTGTTCCCAGCCATCGTGGTAATTTAGCTGAGGCCTGTGGCTTGTCAGGGTATCAGGCCCAAGCAGCTCTGCTGGCAGAACTTTAATGAAACACTTTTGGCTCACAAGAGCGTGTGTGTGCTTGAGTGGTTATGTGCGTGAACGGTCGGATGCTAAGTAAACCATACTCGGTCCGTCTACATACACCAGCTGAGCCAGTGTAATTGAACATCCTAATGATTCTGCCACAAACACATAGACACGTACACAACACATGCACAAGCAGTGAAGTGTAGCTGATTGTGACCACAGGCAATAGGATACACTTTATATTGTAGATATGCACAGGGGAGCAGTGGCAGGAAAGGCCATCAGATAGTTGGAGCTACAGGGAAAAAATGCAGCGTTCTGCAAAAACATCTAGTTTTTAGTAAGATGAGAACAACAGATAGTACAGTTGTCAACAAAAGCACACATCTCATGTATCCCTTCACCAGCAGGAGCTTATCATAAGAGTGATATCATGATTCTCTTATTAGTCTTATGGGATTATCACTTCTCTTTAAAAGTAGAGAAATGTTAAAGGAGTAAATAAAGAAGCAAATATAAATTTGTGGGTATTATGTATATATTTTTCACATTTGTATGGATAAGAAAACAACCCGCATTAAAGGTAAATAACATGATGGAAAAAGAGCAAAGATTTATAATAACATGAAGTGAGATTTTATGTACATGTGGTAGATGTGTTGTATGAGTCAGCTTGGAGCAAAAGTACCTCTGATCTATTTCTAATGCTTACCAAGTAGTTTAGATGGCTTAAACCAACCAAGTAGTTTTGGTGTCGAAACCTGACAAAACTGAACTTGAGAACAGAATAAATGAATAAGTGAAGGCAACTTTTGCCTTAAAGTAAATTATTTAAGTCTTTAAAGTGGCACTACTGAACTTTGGCAGATTTTCTCATTGAGGCGCCTTCTAATGAAGGCTAATTCATCTGTCTTGAATCTTGTCTCTTCTCCGAGCTCTTTCCAGTTACTAAAAGTCTGTCCAATGTTGACTCTGGTCTTATCTCTTGCTCTGTCACTTTCTCTTTCTTTTCCTCATTTCCTCCAGCAACGTCCTTATGGGTTTGTTTGATGAATCAGCCGTAGTGCGTGTCAAAATGGCCAGTTGCTGGTGTGAAGAGGTGTAAAGCAAAACACAGCCATCACATGAAAATCAAGGCTGAAACACAAAAATGTGAAGTAGTTTCTCAGACCAGGGACACTGCAGGACAATGGTGGCTCGAGGAATATGCATAAAGAATTTCAGTGTGCCAACAAGACGAGTCAGAAACTTGTACATTAAGAAACATGTAGTATTGCTTTAAAACTGGAAGCAACTCTTGCTTTCGTGTGTGTGGATGTGTGTGTCAATCGACATGAAAAACAGGAAAGTTGAAATTTTGTGGAGAGTCAGCTCTGATAAAAACTGACAGCTTTGCAATATATGGTAACATGATAGAATAAAATCAAACTTGAAGTTTGAGTGGAGACTTTGGCAAAGTTTTGCATCAGGCAGAACTCGATTCTAATGAACACATGGAAGACAGAAGCAAAAATCATGCCACTCTAAATAGGCCTGAATGCTAAAAGAATTAACATTACTAAGGAAGTTCTTACTGTTAATTGTCTACCATACTGTAATGTTTTTCTAAAGTTACATTTATAAAGTACCTTTAAAAATGTTATAGGATCTGAACCCATAATACAGTTCATTTCCATAATCAGCATCTTTCAGAAAATCCAATATTTTCTTAATGCTAATGGAGCACCAAAAACAATTAAACTGCTTCTCATTACAGCTTCTGTGATTAATATTTTAGTGAAAATAACTCTACAACTTACTCTCAGGCTTCTATTGGCTTTCCAAATCTTGATAATGAGTTTATTCTTTGCACACATAATTCTCTGTTTTGGCTCACTCTCACTGCGTCCTCCCCTGAGAGTGGTGAAAAAAGCTCCTAAAACCAATTGTATGCTTCCTGCTGAGCCCCAGTTGGCATTTGACAACAATTCCCAAAGATTAAGCTGATGGAGACCAAATTTGGAGTAAAATCAGACAGAATTTTGGACTTGAAAGCAGGATATTCCAAATAGCAAAGGCATATAAATCCTTACTCCTACCAACTGCTTTTGTGGGTGATAATATTTCTCTGTCCAAACTGTTTATATTTTATAAAGAGGAAGTAAAAGTCATAAAATCACCAGATGCGACAGCTAAACATAATTAGATGGCCAATAATGCTGAATAAATATTGATGAAACTTGTTATTTGGCTCAAAGCAAGTTTCCCTTGTTATAGCTGTGACTAATGCAATACAATGCAGGATCATCCCAAGTAAACATTTGTTGATAGAAAATCATTGGCTGTTGCTTTTATAGATTTTGCTTTACTTTTTACATTAGATGACCATGTTAGTTTAAATAATTTGGTTATTATTTCCTAAATTTCTAAACGCTTTAAAAATAAACAAAAAAAAAAATAAAAACAGGTTTCATTAAAAGAAAACAGGTTTGTATTGAAGAGAGGGCTACTCATAAGTCCTGTCCAAGAGGGAGGCATAGCCAGAGGGGGAAAGTAAATAATTAAATTTACTCAAATTACTGTAATCTAGTAGTTTTTGTGAGTAATTTGTAATTTTGTAAGTAGTTCATTTAATTTTACTTTTCCTCAAGTACATTTCGACCAAAGGGATTTTACTGCACTACATTGTTTAGTCACCATGCATGCTATTTCCCTGCTTCACAACAAACTACTCACAGTTAACTGGAAAAAGAGGAATACTTTAGCAGAGCTGACTGGATGCAGGGGGCTGATTTCCACTGGGTTCAAGTCTCATTATAGTCAGCAGGATTCTCATGTCATTTTAATGGAACTGCAATTGACATATTGATTTTGAGAGCAGAGCTGGGATCAATGTTCAGGGCTTGTTTGCACATGGAAGACATGAAGAAACAGAGTGGGAGAAACGACAAGGAGAGAATGCATCACTGAGCAGGTGTTAATGGTTGTAAATGACTTACAATAACAATTTGATAATAATCAAAAAAACACAAGTGACATTTTGAAATGTTATTGGAGGATTTTCAGCACATGTAGAGCTGAGTTTCAGACGATTGCTGGAAAAATGTCTTTGCATGACCGTTATGTTAGAAGGTGTTGTTAGATAAATAAATTCTATGACAAAGATAGGGTCAATCAGTAAGCATAGGATACAAAAAATACAAAGAAAAATAGTTTTAGTGGAACCAGTATAAGGTTACATTACCTTTAAAAGTAATTCATTAGATTACATGATTACTGCCAGTAAAAAGTAATTAGTTATGCTGCTGCTTTATATAACTTGTTAGAGTACTTTTGCATTACCAAAAATAAACACCCCTTTTTAATTCATTGTGTAGGCTACTTTGGTTATTAAATTAGACAACATTTACTTTAAATGTATTGACTCATTACATACCTTTATTATGATTTATAATCTGGAGCTCTGCAGGTCAACAACAGGATAGTTAGATGTGATTGCAGATCTGCAGTTGATGGTAGCAGTTTCTTTCCCCACATAACCAGCAACATGCTCATTATTTTACTTGGAGAGGAAGTTTAGCTGACTTGAAATCTAACTATAGTTCTGTGGAGTTAAACCAAACCTACAAATGCTTCTTCAAATCTGACCTAGAGTTCTTAACTGCTGACAGATAATTGTTATCACTCAGTAAGTGTCTGATTACTCTTGTCCTTTTCAACCACAAATTTGTAGTAATGCGATAACTTCCAAGATGTAAACAGTCTCTGCTCTGATGTCTTGCTATAGCTGAGGGAGCTGCACAACCATATAGTGATTTCATTTCATTTCTACAGGTTGCAAAGCAAATTGCTCCCTGCTGGGTCCAAACACATCCTTCAACCTTTTAAGATGCAGTGCGCCGATAGAGCGAGTGGTCCATCTGATTAAAAAAAAACTCCAGGTGAGCCTGAGGGTTGGTCTTATTATTAACCTAGGGGTCAGGGTATAACTTTATATTTTTGGGTGTTTTTTCAACTTTTTTTCTCTCTATGTTTATGGTGATATCAAGTTTTCTACAACCCTTTTTAAAGGGTATTGAAATTTCCATCCGGTCTTCTTTTAAATCCCCTTAATCCAATTCATGGTTGTGTGGAGGCTGGAGTCTCTCCCAGCTGCTAACAGGCAAGAGGCAGGGTACATGCTGGACCTGCCACCAATCCATCACAGGGCCAACACAGAGACAAGCTAGACAAACAACCACTCATGCACACCCTCACTCCTACAGTGAGATTAGAATCACCAATCAGCCAAACATGCATGTTTTTGTACTGTGGGAGGACATGGAGAGAAGTCACGAATGGACAGAGAGAAAATGCAAACTCCACACACAGAGAGACCCCAGCTGTGATTCAGACCAGAAACTCTCTTGCTGTGAGATGACAGTGCTAACAACTACACCATCATGTATTGAGATTTGATGGTTTTGAAAAAGTTCAACAACGGCTGCTTTTGTAAGAGCAGAAAAAAAGAAATCATTAAACACAATAGTAAGTTATTTGTCTAACTTACTATTATCTGAGGCTTATGCTAAGATGTTCTTTTCAAAGGTTGTACAAACTTGAAACTATATGAAATGCAATAAAGCTGGATTGTTTCTGCAGAATCAATAGATTTCCACTAAGATATACAACCATAAATTCATTGTGCAGTTAAGTTTTTATTTCTGGATCAATTTTCTGATTTTTTTTTTTTTACTCTGTTCCTCTAACCTTTTAAAGTCTCTTACACACACACATGAACATGAGTGTTTTAGGTCAACTGCAGGTGTAGCGTTGTCATCTGCCTCTAGAAACAGGCAATGACCTTTGCCCATAACAATGGTTATTACTGAAAAGATCAAGGAGAAGCTCAGCTAGAAGCTTCTATAAGAGAGAGAGATGAGTTATGCTTCTTCACCTGACTCACCTTCATACGACAATTGATTTATTTTTTAAAACATACAGTTTTGTCTTAAATATCCTCTGTAGTTCAGGATTTGGAAAAGCTAAAAAAATTAAAAAACTGGGATTCAGATTATCAGAGTCATTTTTTGTACATGTGACACATGTGAAGATAAATGCATGTTGTAAGTGGAGCATCACTTAGTTTAACAACCACACATCACACCCATGTGGTACCAATTAATCAATCCTGATGGGCTGAGACACATAAGTATCCACAGGCAGTAGAAGCATTCTCACTACATCACACGAACCAATCAGTTCTGGTCCTCTCTGGACAGAACGGTGCATCAGTCACACTCCCTGCTGTCTCGACTTTCAGACATCAATTACTCCCAAGTCGAAACTGTGTCAGCCAAGAGAGATTTTGCAACCAGCATGCTGGAATTGAAACTGTAAATTACGATTTTCATGGAAAGAAAATTGAAATTCTGTGCACAAATTGCACATACATAGGTTACACAGCTTTTGTATCTCAGCTTTCCTTGTATAGACATGGTGCATTGAACTGGATGATAGACAGACCTCCGAGCAATCCAATGTGCTAACCTTCCCCCCAGAGCGGGAATTGGGGGAACTGATCCCAGGAGGAATGGTGCACATAGAGACAGAGATGGAATAAATGGACTGAGAGACAAAAGCACAATCCTCAGCTGAGCTGCAGTTGATGAGTCTTTTTCAGTGTAGGTGTGACTGACAGAGTAAATCTAGGGGAGATTGGAGCTTCTTGGACTGTCAAGTTCCTGTTCTCTGGTCTCCAGACTGCGGCGAGAGGTGATGGATGGCTGTTTTGCTGTATCTTTAATTCATACAGCAGCTCATTTTCGAAGAAATGTATTTATTGGCCTCATAGGTATGAGAACATTAGAAACAAAATGGTTCAGCGCAAAATACTATTTGCAGTCATTTGTCACATACATTTAATCAGGAAACACAAGTGTAGAAAAATAATACTGTCAAACCACATGAAAAAAGAACAACAGTGCCTGTGTTTATTCTAATGCAAGTTTCCACATTTCAGGCTGTTTATGAACACTGTCCTGATCAACATTTTTATGTTAACAGGTAATTTTATCACAGGGAGCGACAATTTCATCACCTAATGCTATATTTCCAAGCAAGTTTACAACTCTAAAAAGAGATAAGAAGGCAACAATAGTCTCTGTGACCCCTTGAAAACATCCATCCACTTGTCAGACACACTAACATTTAGGAACCCCCCCCCCCCCTCTGGTCATGATAATTATGTACATGAATAAGCATGATATTGTCACATGGCGATCTCAGGGAAGGTTGTGTGTTGTCTTTTTCTCTTGAATGAATTGACATTTATCGACCAAATTTAAACATAAACTTCGGTTATAGTTCAGGAAGACTAGTTGACTGACTGGACCAGTTCCATTTAATTCATCTTTATTTGTATAGCGCCAATTCACGACAATGTCATCTCAGGGCGTTTCACAGACAATCAGTTTGAGCCAATCTGATTGTCATACATTGATTCATAGAAGCCAATTCATAACAAATAGCCTAGCTAACAGACTGCATCGAATCTAGTCTTCGATCCAATCCCCATCCTGAGCACACAGCGGTGCAGTGGTTAGCACTGGTGGTTGAAACCAACAGGGCTGCAAACTTTCTTTGTACAGCTGCATGTTCTCCCTGTGCTTCTGTGGCTTTTCTACTGATGCTCCAGGTTCCTTCTGCAGGACAAATAAATTGATTGTGGGGCTGTGTGTGGGTGTGTATGCTCTTTGTTAGTATTGTGGAATGCATGGCTTCTTGGCTCACCTCGTGGCAGCTGGAAAATAGGCTCCAGACTGCTGCACTGAATAGGATAAATTAAGGTGATTTAAGTGGTTACATAAGGCATTTTTTATTCTTCTTTGGTTATTTTTTTATTATTAGTGGAATAAATAGGGTTCATGTGGGTCTTCTTATTGTATATTTGAAGACAGAGCAGCGGAAAATTGTGCCACTATTATTTAGCCTGAAAATTGAAGACAGTCATTTATTCCTAGCAAATATTTCAACCTTTATAATGTCTTACTCCATAAACTACCCTCAAACATCCCTGATGCTTCAAGTAGCAAATATTGAACAAAAATACTTGTTGAGAGGTATTAAAGAAAAGTGTCCTACTGTATATGTTGTCCTTGTCTCAGAGATGGATGATGTTCTCACCCTATCGATATGATTCAATGGTGTCAAATAGATTTTAGCTCACGCTGAAGTCACACCTGTTTGCAAAAAGATTTTAAATGCATACCGTGTAAAGATAAACTGATTACAAGGTTGAGAAAGTCTATTTTTGTTTATTTTTACAGAAATATGATACATGCAATTTCATTCATTGACTGATGTACTGAAAATCTAAAGAAAAAGTACAGAGAAAAAAGGAATTATAAATCGCATTATACATTGTTACACCATGTTATGCAGAAGGCCACTTGGACCCTTAGGTGTATCATCATGTTTTTAATTACAGCTGAGCTTGCAAGATGAAAAAGCGTCAAAATACCATGACTCAGGGTTTCATTAACATAAAGCAACACAGAGCAATAAGGTCAGCTGAATGAAGTGATGTTTGATGTAAGACTAAACAAATTTACAGATAAGTGATCATCATAACAAGTGTACATGTTTCTAAGCAAAGCTTTTGATGAGTTTAGAAGTTTGAGTCATATTTCATGGCTTCAATAATCCACAGGTCTCAATTTAGTAATGGGAGATTTTGGACTGATGTGTTCGAAGTACTCACAAAAGACCATCACAAAATCAGAACATTGAGAATATTGTTCATAACACCACTAAAACTCAGAAGCTTCTTAATACTATATTTTCCATACAAATAATCAAACAAACAAATACAAATAATCCATTTGAGTTACCCCTTAATTGAAGCATTGAGTAACATGAGTCATTTTTGTGTTCCATATATTATTTTGGTGATGTTAGCTAGCTAGGTGGCATTAGTTTACCTAACCTTCTTTTACTGGTTTACAAATTGTTGATCAATCTGCCACACTACCAAGTCAAAAACTCTGATTTTAGAGTTCAATTTGGGGGAAAAATATGGCCATTTATTTGCTTTTTGACAGTAAACTGAGATTAATTGTGTTGATAAGCTCCAGCAAGCTACAAGTTGGCATGATTTAGACAGACTAGATCAGGATGTAACTGCATTTGGCTAAATGGTATTTTTGGAGCCCGAACTGACTATATTTAAAGGAGGGGGTTCGGATAGGGTCTGGTATTTGAATCCTTCCTGGAAAAAACATATATCATTGAGGTCTTATTTCATGAGAGACAATGATGTTGTTTGAATGGGAGTTTGAAACTAACACCTAGCAAGCAGGCACATCTTCAATGACTACACATCCATATTTTGTACAACATGTGAAAACATCCAACCTTGCTCTGTCCAAATAAACAGTCAAATTAGCCATCAACTACAACTCATTTTACATGATATATCTTGCGTAATGAGCACAGTGAGGTCCTGTACAAGTTTATTTCTTGGCCTTAGCTGCAGTGATTTTATTGGCCGGCTGTTGCTACCGAGGTTGACAGAGCCAAGGTAACTGTTACCCTGCTTCCTTTCTTCTATTTTTAATCAAAGCTAATAGGCTTCTCCCTCTAGCTTAGTGCACAGACATGAGCGGGGTATTGATTTTCTAATCCAACTCTTGACAGCAAAATAAATCCCCAAATGTCAAGCTGCTCCAGATAAGTATAACTGAAGCACAACGTGAAGTTGAATGAATAAAAATTTGCAGAGGCAATTCTGTTTTATTGATCTTTGTTGCTTAGAAGAACACCCCATATGACATTTCTGATGTGATGGTAAATTAGGGGTTAGTACCTTAGAGTTATCCAGCTGTCCAAAGTATACTTACACAAAAGTTATTTGGTAAATAGGCTGCAGATGGGAGCTCAGTGTCTTTTGCCTCTTCATTTAATTAGTCTTAGTGATGTTGAGATCAGATCACTGTGGGGCTATACTGTCTGTTGCAATGTGCTGATCATTGAAAATGGTCACTAAAGACTCTTCTTGTATGTTTGAGATTACAAAGTAGCAGAAGAATTTGAGACTGAAACCTCCCTGCTTTTAATGTATGATTGATACAAATCTGAACACAGAAAGTGCCCAAAACTTGTGCACAGGACTGAGCAAGTTAATGAATTAAAACTACAGTGATTTTTTTTTCTTTCCTGTTCCACCATCATCAGCACAAGTGAGCTGTTCCATAAATGCACAAGACATGACAGAGTTGTCAAACAGAATGATAGTGGAAAAATCTTCAAAGACATGTAGCACTGGGCGTCCAGCCATTACAAACCAAGTGCCAGGAATCAGGTCATCTATTCCTATTTTTGATTTGACCAGTGGTGTCAAGCTGAAATGATTATTTCTTTTTCATATTAGCCAGAGATGGAAAATGGGTCTTCTGCCAACTAGCTTCACCGCCCTATGATTCAACCACGAGGCTTTATCATCAGTTGTTCTTCATCCAAAACTCCCTTTATCTTTGCATGTTTTTGCCTCTTGCCTTTATCTTTCTGAAAACCCCATAACCTGAACAATAAAGAATCTCCATAAGCATAGCCTATACTTCTTATGTGAATCCAACTCCTACTTTGAACTTACATTCTTATTAAGCTCCTGTGATTGTGATTCAGAAACTGTCTGGTGATTGTTAGAGGACTTGCAGCCCTGGGTTCATTCAGGATGCCTGAAAAGACAGTTGACAGCACACTGTCGGTCCAGACAGAAACAGTTTATGTCACTTTCTTTAAGGTAGGAGCAGGCAGCGGCTAAGCAGTGACAAGCAGTGACAGCACATATAGAGCAGCACAGTTTCAAGATAGACAGAGAAGAATAATTATTTTGCACATCCGTCTTTCTGACTGCAAGTGTAATACAATAAAGTACTGTATGTAATGATTCCAACCAATTTAAAAAAAAAAAAAGTTCAAGTAGATCAAATCAAGCATAAACAGTTTTTGGTCTCATATGGCAGCAGAAGACCATCTTACTTCCTATGTGTGTGATATCCTGTAATCATTACAGTGACATGTGACAGTGAAAGAGATGCCTGAAAAAGTGCCATTTTGCTTGAAAAGGCCCCTTTTCAAGAAAAAGGAAAGCAAAAATAGATTTTTTTTCACTCCTCACAAGCTTAAAATAAAACATTCCCATTCCAAAGTTTATTTGGAAGTTTATTTCCAAAGGATATTTGTGACGTTCACCACTTCCCTGTCCCAAAGGTACATTACTTGCAATCCAGGAGCAAAAGGGGGGATAACCTGAGAGCAGACATTTTCTGAGCACACAAATGAAGCTTGAAAGCAAGGGGAAGGGGTCAAACTAGAGTGGAGGACATCTATAAGCAATGGAGCACCAATAACACAGCACAGGTTGAAACAGCACACTCACACTCAGGTCCAGACTTTTTTGGTGTGAGTGAAGAGGTTGAATAGAGAATAGTACAGTTCAACAAAGAAAATAAGGAACCTTGCTCTCAGAACTGAAAGCTAAGTCTATGATGAAAGAACAGACATATTTCTTCTAGAGATGAAACATTGTAGCTGCCAAATCTCTGTTTTCTCTCATATTGGGCCAAGGAAGCTGATTTTGTTTTTTCATCTTCGCACATTTGTTTCTGGTAAGTGATTTGTCCTTGACCTGAACAAATTAACCCAGTGTTTACACACAGCTGTACTTATATTTTAGTCTGTAACTTATACTTTACAGGCAGCAATAATGTTAATGTTTTGTCCTTCATGCAAGCAAGGCAACAGTCCTGCATCATTGATTTTTACAGACATAAAGAAGTTCAAAAACACCTCTGGATTATTTCTTTATACAAGCACAGACTCACACACACTAACAGTAATATAAACTATATTAATATATATCATATGATTGTATTTCATATATAAGTTTGTGTGTGTGTATGAATTATTATTATATGATACATATCAATATAGTATATAGATGCAGAGAAATGTTCAGTTTTAAAACAGAACGCCACTAACAATCTTTTAGTATATTTGTGAGCCATATTTTCTTCCATATAGTTATTATCTCAAATGTACTGTGAAATTGTGTAATGATAGCCAGTCAGGCCATGAGCAAAAAACATCAAAGGATATTTTGCAGCGACTGGCGCTGGGATGTTGGCAATAGATCCTATACGGGGGTGACTGTTCCGCAAAAAAAATGTTTCGGTGTTTGCTGAGTGTCTCATTAACATTAATGTGAATGAAAATATACAGATTGTCGCAACAGAACTTAGTAATGATGTTATGGCTGATCAGTGTATTCAACTGTGCACTGTCATTTCAGAAGTACTCTTATTATGCAACAAAGTCCATCACAGCTGTCACTTTCTTTTCAGAATGTGTAGTTTTCTTTGTATTTCACCAATGTGCATTTTCAGCCTTTCTGAACCAAATTGAGCAACATCTTTCCACTGTAGTTTATGTGGAACTTGTGTCCTTCTCCTTGAAAGTTTACTGATTCTGAAAGTTTATGTGTTTGAACATCCATTCAGCATCCTTCTCCTCAGCTATTTAATAAAGTGTTATTATGCCATCACCCCCCCCCCAGCCTGCAGTGAAACACTGGTGTCACCTTGATCACAGGCTGTAAAAAAGACTTATGACACTTATGACAGCTGACCAAGATGAGCATCCACCTGGAATTTAAATATCAAACCATTCAGTTCTACTTCTGAGTAGAATTTCTAGCCTGCTTGCAGAGCAGATACCGAGGGTTTGTGGCCTTGTAACAGCCAGGAGAGCTTTTTGGTTGGCTGGGGACCATAGTTAGGATCTGCACTGTTCAAAATATTTATAGAAAAGATGCTACCTGAGACTCCCTGAGGATACAGAAATAATTATGTCATGTAAACAGAAATCCGATTAGTTCGGTTCATGGTTGAAAGAAGGGATCCTTAATGAATTCAGATAATCTAAAGTTTGGCAATGAGGACACACAGTACAAGCTAATAAATTTGCTCCATTCTTTTTGGAGAAAATAAAGTTTAATATGAATAAACCAAGCTTAAACCTGTTTCATTGAATTAATCAGTTAAAATAGCAGATAGAGCTCAATAAATAAATGATTTTTGTCATTTTCTTTCTGTTCTGGACTTTGTCGCTTATATACAGAACTTAACCTTATATGCTGAACCAAACAGCTGTTGTAGGATATTCATACATCCATTTCTTTAGTGACACTGTCACTGACATGGGACTTGAACTTAACAGAGATACAAACAAACATGTTTCTGGGAGTATAGTCTATTTTTTGTATTTTTTTTTTTCTGATGCATGTAAGGGTAAAGATGGAGAAGGTCTATTGAGAAGAGAAACAGAGACAGAAATGGGGGAGACAGGACAGGCAAAGTTAAACAGTAAACACTGTATAATGACAAGAATAACTCTATGAATCTTTGTTTATATCAACACAGAAAAAGCTGAAGAGTGATGGGAAGCGAGAGCAGACACTTTAGTGAAAATGAACTGCAGTCCTAGCATTTTACTTGAAGGGAACATGACACACAAAACTACTTGCCTCCTCAGCACTTATTTGGAGTGCATGACAGCAAGCTGCCAGATATTGCTCCCTTACTGTCAGTCAAGCTGCTCCCCTGGCATTCTAAAGCTAATGTAAAGACATTTATATATAGGTGCTTATAAAAGTCAATCCTGAGCTTAGCTTTGATATTTGAAAACCAGTTTCTACTTAGTGTAGTTGTCATTGCTGTTACTTTGTGTGCAACATCTGACAACTGACTAATTCCAGTCCATCACTGACAGTGAAAGTAATTATAATCTCTGACTGCAGTGCTGCCATACCAGCGAATCTGTGGCATTCCAATAGAAGAGTGCTTCTGGCCAGTAAGCGATAATGTCATCTTAAATTGTTGGATAAAGTTGGTATCTCTGCTAAATGCACTGCACTCTGAGCTGTACATTAAGCTGATAGCTGGTACTAGCTTTTCCCTGTGGCATCATTATCTCGTCAACAAATGAAGACACAATAAATCTAATTTCTCTGAGAGATCAATGCCTTGTTTAAAGAGATTTACCTCCTGCCAGCAAATGTTCTCTTGTGTATTTAAGAGACAAGCACCATCTTAACACTTGTAGGAAACTACAAAAGTGACCCTGATTTTAAATTTTGAATTGAAAAATAACTTGGACAAATGGTTAGAGTTGGGTGTTATCTTATCAACTTACATAATGTAAAATGCAGTATAAGGCAAGGCAAGGCAAGGCAAATTTATTTGTATAGCACATTTTCAGGTTCAAGACGATTCAAAGTGCTTTACATAAAACATTAAAAGCATTACAGATAAGAAATAAGAAAAAATAAGAAAAAGGAGCTATAAT
>JBBBVU010000017.1:21517378-21530681 GCA_037177055.1 Atherinosoma microstoma
TCTGGGCTTCCCTGCTCAAGCTGCTGCCCCCGCGACCCGACCCCGGATAAGCGGAAGAGGACGGACGGACGGACGGATGCAGGTGCAGATCATGAAAATCACTTCTAAATTAAGCTATATTCTACCTCTGGTTAAAAAAAAATTTGAATTTTTTTTTTTTAAATTACACAAATCCATCCACTGTTCCAATCCAATCCACTTTTTTTGTATAGCACATTTCAAAAACACAGGGTTACCAATGTGCTGTACATTGTGAAACATAATAGTACTTAAAAAAGAAAAACAAAGACTTTCCACAACTGTCTGTACATCTAAAAAGAGGAAGGCTCTAAGAACTTACCGAGGCTAAAAGACTAAAAAGCAATCAAAATATTAAGATACAATAAGATAAATTAAAAGGATAGAATACACTAAAATAAGTTACTAAAACACTAAAAGCAATTAAAATACAAATCAATTAAAACATTAAGATACGCTAGAATGAAATTACGGGACTAAAATCACTTTAAAAGACTAAGAGATGACTAAAGGAAATTTATAGGCTAAAATACCCTGAAAGACCAACAGAGACACACAATTCTCATGCAGTGCTACAAGCCAAAGAATAAAAATGTGTTTTAAGACATAATTTAAAAGTTTCCAGAGTGGGTGTCAGTTTGATCTGGGTGGACAGCTCGTTCCATAGTTTGGGTGCCAGCACTGAAAAAGATCGATCACCTCACCTCGGATTTTAAGTTTGGATTTTGGGACAACCAGATAGAATTCATATGCAAACCTCAGTGCCCTTGATGGAGCGTATGGTTTAAGCAGGTCTGATGTGTAAGGTGGTGCCCAGCCATTTAACGATTTAAAAACAGTAAAATCTTAATTCATTCTGAAATTGACAGGCAGCCAGTGAAGCCAGGATGGGGCTGATCTGGTCATGCTTTTTTTGTGCCAGTTAAAAGCCGAGCAGCAGCACTGTGGACTAACTGTAGTTGAGCCAGGGAGGTTTGGTTGAGCCCAGCATCCAGAGCATTACAGTAGTCCAGTCGAGATGTAATAGAAGCATGGATCACACATTCATGATTTTCAAAAGATAAAACTGGTTTAATCTTTGATAAAAGCCATAATTGATTAAAAAATGGATTTCACCACACTATTAATCTGTCTGTCAAGTTTAAGATCACAGTCCATTTTCATGCCAGGGTTAGTAATGACATGTTTTACAAATCCTTGTAAGGGACCCAGATCAAAAGCAGAGAAATAATGGGACTTGTTACGACGAAACACACTGTTTAGAGAGATCAGATTAAAGTCTATGACAATTATTGTTTCCTAGTGGCCACTCCAGGTACTGAAGCATTAAACTGCAGTAAGCTTTCATTTTTACAGTTTATTATTTAGAGGCATCATAATACTAAAATTGTCAAAGATTGCCACATTTTTTATTTGCATGAATCATTAAGCCTTCAAGACATCATCCTAATGTCTACAGATTATAGTTTCACAATAATTAAAAAAGATCAAATCCAGATCAGGCTCTATTTAGATAAAAAGGAATTATCTCTAAAGGTTTCAACTAAAGTTAATGTTGGTTCATGTTGCATCCATACCTCAGTAACTGATATAAATTTGGTTGCCAGTTGACTCCCTTCTCTGTTCACAACAAACTAGATTTTATTGCACTCTATGCTAGAGTTGTATATTAAGTGCATCAAATTTGGAAATAAGTTGTAAAAATACATATTCATTTATCAAAACTAGATATCAGAATCCCTTGAGAGTCTGTTTATTGAAAATATTAACCACTATGCCGAAGCAAAAACTAATTTCAACAAGCCAATCAATAGTTAAATTGTCTAACCAAATTTTATTGCCTACTCCACCAACAAATTGCATCACAATAACCTCCAAGCCTTTTTTCCCCTCACACAGACTGTCAACATAAACTGTCTGGCATGTATATCAAGCTAGTCAGGCACCTAACATTTTTTGTACTTTCTTAAACCAGCATCCTCATGATGAATAGAGGTATTGTTTAATCTCATCTATCTTACTCTCTTTTATTTAGAAAGTCTATGACTGGATTTATTAAAAGAAGCTAAAATGATAAATGTTCATGTTATAGCCCTGGCTTGGCTAGGGTAAGGGGATGCAACATAAAAGAAATTATGCGCAGATGGAATGTGGAGTTAATGGGATATTATTGTCCCGTGAGGCAATTGAACACAACACAAGTTACACCGGTGGGATGGGCGGGTGATGCTGCGCAAATCAAAGAAACTAATAAAACAAAGCAGACTAACAAAAAGGTAAAATAACAGCAAGACTAATTAACTTTCAAAGCAGAAATCACAGAAACAAAACCTGACTGCAGTGGATTACAAAACACAAAAAGCAGCACCGCTTACAAAGAAAACTACATGAGGCGGTATATACCTAACTGGCCCAATCTCACAAACAATTAATAATCACACAATATACAATAAAGCAAAAAGCCTAAAAGGCGCAACACTAGACCAAAACAGTCAGACACAAAGTACTACAATGATTAACCAACCAAACCAGAGTCTCTACAAAATTGGCTGCCGCCAAATGAATGGTGCTGTGGCTTTTTATGCCTGGAATGGAGGAAGTACAGCAGTGATTGGTCCAGACAACAGCGAACCAGGAAGCAGGTGAAGAAGGTGTGGTGGTGTCAAGGAATCCCAGCCAGGCAGCGGAATACAGGATACAAATACAGATATGCATACAAATACAGGATGATTTGTATGCGAGATTGGAACAATGATTTGGCAAACCAGTGACAGCGTGACAGTTCATGTTTAAAAAGAACAGCATAAGTTACTTGAGAAAAAATATATTCACAAGTATGGTGAGATGCACTAAATAAGAGACTCATTCAAGGTTGAATTTTAATCAGTTCTATTTTGCAGCTTAATTCAGATATGCACAAGTTTTCATTTAATAAAGATATATTCTATGCTTGATTAAGTTTAAAGCTAAAAAAAAAAAACCTGCTGGTTCAAGGACTTAAGCACACGGAGCACACTAAACACAGTATCAGGCTTCAGAAACTTCAAACAGATCTTTGCACAGCATCAAACAAGCAAAACTATGGCCTGAATGTGGAGAGAAATTCAACACAAGCCAAAGAAATTACACCAAACAGAATGACTCGTTTTCAAGATCAGCAGCTAGAATTTAAACAAGTTATACTGTACCGGTTTCAGGATGCTTCACATGCGATGTAATGTTAATGAAATGCAAAATACTGGCCATTTATCGACAGCTGTCCAGTTCATTTGCTTTAAACACAGAGACACAGAGATTATCTTAAAAAAGAAATAGGCTACAGAATAAATGATAAGTAGACATTATGTACTTGTTTAATCAGAGAGCCTTTTGCTCCCTGATTAAACTAAAAATGGGAGCACACACAGGAGGCAAAGTGGCAGCGGCTCCTGTGATACCTGTAATAATGTCCTCGCTGCTGCACAGCCAGAGCTCAGGGCAGCTCATGAGAGGGAGGATAATTAATATCAGATGTCAGGAGCTGACTCAGGCACACTGTGATTTTCAATGTGAACCCATGTTGCCACTCTAAGTGTGCAGGCAAAAAGTGTATTTATTTAGTAGTAGCATTTTCATTTTCATGACATGCTGTGATGTTTTTAGATAGTTACTATATGTTTAATATGTAAACACATCAATACTGACAGTTCTGTAATGTGAATAAATGTTTTCCTGCATCATTTTAAGACGATCGGTCGGAGTTATCCAACTGTGCTCACCTACCAGAAGCTGAAAATTCATTATCACTTGGAGTGAGAGTGAAAGTGAGAGTTGCACTCTCTGGCTTTTTGTTTGCCTGTCTCATGTATGCACACACACACACACACACACACACCATGAAGTTTACACAACTGTTTTATTGGCTGCTGGGGCTGAATTGTACCCATAAATGTGCAGATGGGTTACAAAGGAGGAAACCAACCATGCACAAACCAGGCTGCATAAATCAATGAATCCTCTGCAGGAATAAACATCCGCTGCCTCCCTGCTTACTCCAATTTTAATACCAAGGCCTGTCTGGCTGTTTGAGCCAGTCACAATCACTATTTATCATATCTCTCAGCCATTAGAGGAAACTGAATGGTTTCCCATCACAATAAGATTACCCCCTCCTCTTCTCCAGTCTGTTTTCCATCTTTCCTTGTTTTCCCTGTTCTGAGGTGTTTGCTGCAGTTGTACTAGTTTTTATGGCTACTCAATAAAAGGAATACTCAGCAATGTGTGGTGTGACTGCTCTGTGAATTTTACCACGGATCAGTATGCAGGTCAAGCTCAGTCCTCAAACTTGACGTATGACAAAATAAAAAGAAACCTGAAACAACATCCTCTGCCACATATTAGCCAGCTATTTGTTGTGGGCCTTCTTAATTTTGCTTCACTACACATATTGCCATTTCCAGGAGGAGACATAAGCATGCTATGATCACATAGGGAACTTATTACTCAGTGTTATACCACCACATTATCAACTGCAGCACACACCCTGTTAGCGTGCCCTTGAGTCAAACACTGGTTAGACCCTGAGGTGTCATTCTTTGGCTGACTCAGTGATCTAGTTGTTCCGAGTCTTTACTTGGATAGGATGTGTTTTGGTCCAAATGGGGCAGACAGGCATGTTAGGGGGATTAATTGTTGTTTAATGTTGAGATGAAAATGACTTTTCAGGCCTTACAAAAGTTTTTATCAAATCTAAGACATAAACAGTACAAGGCATGAGAAAAATGACCAAGAAACAGACTGAAAAACAGCAAATAGAAGCAAACATATTAGAAGAGAATATGCAAAGAGATCACTACTTGATTAATCTCAAGATACTTTAAAGAGACAATTCAAAGCTAGTTCAATACAATCCAGTTACAGTCCAATTCAGTTAATCCAATTCGAGCCAGTTCATTGTAATCCTTATATAATTCAATTATATCAAAAGTCATTATAATTTATTAATGAAATGTCACTTAAGAGAAAATAAACCAGCTAAATAGAACCAAAGGAATCTTCCATCCTTAGCATGCAATATGTGTTATTTAGATAATGTCGTGCTTAATGGAATGAAGTAGGTCTGTGAGCTTTTTATCTGCATATATTATATTCTACCCATCCACTCTCAAGCATATCTACCGTATTTCTTGCCTTTGTCCATTCTCTCACATATAAGGGAGAAAATTGGTTCTAGTGCTATTTTCTTCTGTAACGTGTTTTCCACTTGCTTGCTCAACCAAAGAGGTACAGCAGGAGCTGTTCACCCAAGCCAAAGTGCTGCACCCTCTTTTCTTTTTTTCTCTTAAAATCCAGTTGCCAGAAATCAATGTCTAAGTCAGATGCAGAGAGGATGTGCTATCCATTGGAGCTTGATAATAGCCTGGTTCTGAGTGGCTGCAGATACCCTGCTAATCCAGTCCTAGTCCAAGGCTAAAGCCTGTGCAGGGATCCTGATAAATTATGAAATAGGTTGGCAGAGGTTCACAGTGATGTATGTAAAACATTAAATAGTAAAACAACAATCATGAAGAACATTTTCCCCATCATTTAACTTACTGCATTGTGGTACAGTTCATCATAAAACCAATGCCGTAATGTACTGAATCAACACAGAACATTTTAAGGGTGGAGTCACAATGTACATTATGGAATCCAATGAATTGGACATATAGGAGATGTAAAGCATTTTTTATTGCCTCTATATATGATTTCATAATGTGCTTCTGGCTGCAGCTACAGTATATCACCTAAGACTGCTGATGGTTACATTAAAAGCATGCAGCATGTGACAGTGTCGGGAGTAGTGAAACAAACAAGAGTACAGCAGAAATGTGTCACTTTTCCCTGACTGGCTGTAATTTAATCTGCACTGCTTCCAACTCTGCACATCTGACTTTTGTTATTCTCAGCTTCTGCCAGAGGCAACCTGTACAAGATCTAATGATGCTTGCTGGAAACTAAGGGCATATGTGGATCTTTATTTCTTTCATTAGTTTAATGATCTGCAAAAGAAAGAATCATTAGCTAATTAGTCATGGTGTTGTAATAAAGCAATGAGTATTGTTTTATTTCACTGGCACCAGATCTTATAATAATTATAACACTAATGCAAACAAGTAATTGCTTTGTGAAAGACCCTAAACCCAACATTTATTATTCCTGACTTTTTCCATTAGGTTTCTGTGGCAGGGTTTCATGATACTTATGGCTTTTTGCATCTTTTTTAAAGCAGTTTTGCTCTTATTATTTTTCACAGTGTAGTTCTTGTGGAGAACATACCAGAGGACATCTCCTTCTTAGAGAATGGCACAACCCATCTCCCTCTCTCAGTGGGGCTGTACAACTTACTGAACCAAGCTATGCGGGGTGTAGAGATCGTTTCCCCGCTGTGGCTCCTCAACTCCTCTGACTACGAATCCAGCTTCCAGCCTGCTGCCAGACAGGTAAAACACACAGGCACTTCACACATAACAAAAGTTTTGACTTTTAATTTGCAACTTTTGTACGTAATAATAACCAGTCGTGACGGAACTACCAAGATCCTTCTTTTACCTTATTAAGCAACCTACAATACAAAAGCACTCTATAAAGGCAAAGCATTTAAAAGCTTATAAGAGATACACTGTAGTATCAAAATCAAAATGCATCTTAGGCAGAATAATTACCTCTATGAGTATAAGTGCAGGGTATATACCTTTCCTCCCAACCCATGATTGTCAGGATAATCCTGTCTGGTTTCTAATCATAAAACTCAGTGGATTCAGACTCATTTTCATGCTAGGCTACACTTACATTCATTATGCACATTCCTGGAGCTGTCATTTCGCTGCACTTTACAACTTTGTGTTCCAGCCCGGATCATCACGTGACTTCTACGTTTTCTTTACGGCATCTCATCATAGCAAGTACTCAGCAAAACTGCTAACAATTCATACCATGCAAAGCTGCCCAAATTGGACACTTCATCTTCATAAACTTAAAATATTTGCCTTTAATCTTTACAGCATGTGTACTTTAATTATATTACAGCATCCAAGAGGGTCTGCGAGTTTTTTTCATGCAACTTTTGTTCTCAGATTGTTTATTTTTAATTAGAACATACAGCAAATGTATTTGATCAGTGCTGTTAAAGTGTTTCTGTCGCTTCAGTCTTTCGCTCTCATCCAGAATAACAGCTTCAATTCTGAATTAGATGCAGATTGTTAAAAATCAGTGGTTTAACGGGCTACTTAACTGAAATCTCTGACTATATCCATCAACACTGAAGAAGCTGTTCTGGATTAAAGTTAAACATCTTAAAGAAATAAACCCAGTCCAGTTCACTTGACTTAACCTGCTTTGGATTGGGAGGTAGTTTGTAAATGCTCCACTGTTAAGAACAGTGACTGTAAAATATATGGACAGACCCTCCGTCATGGAAAAGCTGAATTGAGGCTCATTGGGCAGTTATAAAGTTGATAAATATATGTGACCTAATTTACATGAAGGTTAACTTATAAATTATGAAAATATAATTTGTGCATAACAAAAATTTAGGACTATTTTTATTACCAGTTAAGCATGATCTTCTACATTATTTGATTGTTAGAATGAGCTCAAGTGGTCATGTCTGTCACCACCACTGGAAAAGCAAAGAAAACTTAGTAAGAAGAGTCCCCTAGGACTATAAAATCTTGATCAAACGAAACTCCTCAAATAGCTCCTGTGACAAGCTGTCTGAACGTAAATACATCCTGGAACAGATAGCTCAAAAATAGCACATCAATAGTAATTCGTTATTACAGGAGCTCCACAGACTCCATCTGAACTCCGTCTTGGCTGAATACACAGTACTTGCATGTCAAGCGACAGCCATATTTATTGATGTGTTTCTCTCAGGGTAGGGCCCTGCTGTCCGCACTACAGGGGCTGAAAAAGAGAGGAATCCAGCTGAAGATCTCGAGTGGGATGATCAACTCGACTGAGCTGGAGACTCTTGCCAAACACGGTCAGCTACATCTCTGCTTTCTACATGTAACCCGTTTGAAGTCAAACATTCTGATACTTGGTTATCTCCTTTCATTTTTCTGGACTTTCTTCTTTTTTTAGTCTGAGTCTTGTTGATCTTGTCTCTGTTTATCTTCCTTTGTCCATCTCCTTGTGTCACATTTTACCTCCTCTTTTTTGCTTTATCTTGTTGCCTTGTGTTTTTCTTTTCAACTTAATCTTTTCTTCTGTTTTCTCTCTCACTCCCCATTTGAAGGTGCTGAGGTTCGCTATGTGAACATGGCAGCACTGACTAAAGGCAACATGCAAGCCTCCTTTTGGGTGGTCGATCGGACACATTTCTACATCGGCAGCGGCAGCATGGACTGGAGATCCCTGGCCACAGTTCTGTAGACGCACTGAACATTACAACACACACAGAAACACAATGATGGGGATGAAGATGCATTTATGATATGATGAAGGCAATCACTGAGGTCAGGAGGTGGCATCCAAAAGCTGAAAATAGAAATCCCTTATCTCTTTCTTCAAAGTAGAATTGTTTTTGTTAGTCATCCTCATCTACTTTTAGACATCCACAAATATAAGTTGTCTTGAATGAATTGAAAGGAGCTCAAGGTGACTTTTGAAATTTACGTTGTTTCATTTCCTGACATCTATATGTTTTTTCTTCTTGCCTTTTATACTCGTTTGCCTTCATATCACAGCATTTGCAGCTGTCAAATAGCAGAGGTTTGATTGTATTTTCGGTCTGCTGATCCGTCAGACTGTCTAAGAACTGTACATGACAAGTTAAGCTGCTGACAGGAATTGTAGTCTACTACAAGGCACGTTTCAGTGTTTCTGAACAGGAGACGAAATCAGTCGTGCCAAATCAGAGTTTTTGGCAGACTTGTGCTTTGTAAGAAATGCTCTCCTCATGTCAACACTACAGGAGCTGAACAAATGTGAGGAGGGCAAAATTGAAAAGGCAATTCAGAAGGAGCAAGCTGAGACACTGAAACTGGGAAGAATCTCTTTGAAATTGAAATACTGCAGAAGGCAAAGAAAGACAAATGAGAGCAGAAATAAGAATCACTGAAGTGTCTTTTCATTCTTTGCTGTTGCTGTGGCGATGGGCAAGGGCTTGTAAATTAGATGAGACTTGGGGACAACATGGCCTGAGAAGAGGAAGGTGTATTCTAAGTGTATGTGTATGAGGAGCGGTACATAAAGTTAAAATTTAATTAAAAAACTAACTTGAAGAGAGTATTTTAATGGAGCTGATGGACCATATATTTGCTTTGATAATCTAAGTAAAAACAGTGCACACTCTCATTTTGCTGCTTATGATTATACAACAGATATTTCTGAGTACAGCTACAAATATTTTTTTTGCATCAAAAATTTACACCCTAATACAGAGAAAAAGGCCTCAAGCTGGCTAAAGGCTGACTTTCTTCATACCTACAGAGCTCTAAATATTTTTTGTGTCTTCTGCAGAGGAAGGAGCTCGGTGTGTTGGTGTACAACTGCAGCTGCCTGGCTCTGGACCTCCACAGAGTGTTCAGCCTCTACTGGGGGCTCTACTATAAAGACTTCATCCCCTCGTTCTGGTCCAAGCGCCTCTTTGCCCTCTTCAACAGGGATTCACCTCTGAAGCTCACCTTCAACAACACTAAAGCTCTTGCTTATGTTTCTGTAAGTGACATTTTAAGCGTTCATTTATAGAATTTGCAATACCATAAGACCTTTGCACATAATTTGTCATGCTTTTGGGTAATGTAAATATCAATACACTTGTCAAAACAAAATAGATGTCTCAGATAAAACAGTGAAAGTGTTTTACATCCAAAAGGCCAAAAGTCGGCTTTATAAAGAAATCATAGTATTTTTCAGAAACACTTTTTCTTGCCATTAAAATGCCGTAACTCAGGACCAGAATCCTCTCTGTTCCTGAGAGAGATCGGGACCATGTTTCCCATTTGTTGAGATGCTGAGCAGTTGAGACTAATCCTGGGTAACCGCCACGTGATGTGAAGTCTTCATGTAGTTAAAAAGTGTATTTGTAGAATTAGTTGTGTCCTTGGGCAAAACACTTTACCCACCTTGCCTATAATGTAGGCAACACTGGTGTACAAATATGAATGAATGCTTGGTGGTGGTTGGAGAGGCTGTTGGTGTGGACTGGCAGCCACATTTCCGTCGGCCTGCATTAGTACAGCTTTGGCTACACATGCTGATTACCACTACCAGTGAGTACATGTGGAACAAATGATTAATGAATTCAATATCAAGCAATATAAATCTAATCCATTATTATTATTATTATCATTATCATTAATCACAATACTAGACACTTTAATTGCTATTACATTGTCAGGCCTATAACATTAGTTAATTTATAGCTTAGAAAATAGGGTGTTTCTGACCAACTAAACTCAAGCTGCATCCATTACACAACACATTTTTCTTCATTTTCAGCCGATAAGTAACAGTCATACCCACATCCAGCTTATCTGAATGCCGGTGCTCAGTGATAGAATTCTAATTTAAAAACTCATTATATGAAATGATTGAAATGAAATGTACTTTATTTATCCCTCTTAGAGGGAAATTATTGTTGTAGCGTTGTTGTTTTTTTTAAATAATAACAATAATAACAATAACAATAATGATACAAAAAATTAATCTGAAGATGAAGAAGATAGGGCCTTGTTCTGGAGGGTGATGGCTGCTGGCAGGAGTGATCTCCGGTACCTTTCTGTCTTACATCGGACTTGACGAAGCCTCACACTGAACACACTCTGTTGTTTCTTTATATTGTCAGCATACAGCATTTTAACATGTGCAAGTCAACGTAGAAGATTTTCATCTCTAAAACATCCATCTCTCAAGATGTGAGCACATCAGTTAAAGCATACAATGCCCCATCTTAACAGGTGTTGCTGGACACTGGATGTGTCACACCATCCTACAAAGTAAGCTTGATCAGGAAAAAGACATTGAAACAGCTGTGGACGTGCATTGTGGATATGTAGTTACTTTAAAAATGAAGCAGAGCCATTGTTTGTGTTAGCAGTTAAAGTCCAAATGTCTGCTGTCAAAAAGTTTTTGTTTTTTTTATCAGCGTGAATTTACAATGCAATGATTTTTAGAACAAAGTTTAAATCTGTAGGCCGTGAAGATGTACTGCACCTTGAAGAGTCGAGGCCATGTGCAGCAGAGGTGTCAGTAAAAGATTTTTCACATCTCTGCAGGACGAAGTGTCATTTTCTTTCTGGTGATGAGCGATGGTGATGTCATCTGACCAGCAGCAGAAAGTATTTGATACAACTACGCTGTCCATTTCCACAAGATTAATATGAACACAAACAGCGCTCTCATGCACACGCTCATTAATCGTCCAGTGCCTGTCAACAGACATTTAAAACCGAACCTAAATGGTCCTTACAAAATATGTGTACAACAAAAGAGAGACAATAATCAGGAGGGAGCAGTTAGCTATGTGTATTATAAACATAACTGCCTGGGTCTCAGTGGTAATTAACATCTATTCACACTGTGCGCTGAATCTGTTTTATGTGTTTCTTCAGAGAACAATACACTGTCAGCGGATGTATATCATCTCCCCCACAATACCATCACTTTCTAATTGTATTTGCCATCCCTCCCTCTCTGTTGACAGAGCTCCCCAGATGTTTTCATCCCCAAAGATCGTAGCAGTGATCTGGAGGCCATTTCCAGGGTCATCCAGGAGGCTCACCATTTCATATATATCTCCATTATCGATTATCTGCCTCTCTTCAGCAGCAGCACTCAAAGGTTAGAGCCACTCTGGTGGTTTGTTGGTATGCAGCTATCATCCAGAGGTTGGAAGCATTGCTTTGATTCAAGTGATTAAACTCTGTGTATGCCCCCGTGTCTCCACATTTTTGTCTGTCTGTGCCAAGGTACTGGTCTCGTATCGACGGTCTTATAAGAGAGGCTCTGATCTTGAGAAAGGTGCGGGTCCGTCTGCTGATAAGTTGCTGGGAAAAAACTCATCCACTTACTTTCAATTTCATCTGGTCCCTGAGGAGTCTGTGTATGGAGCAGCCCAACTGTTCACTGGAAGCAGTAAGTTCAAGGCCATTATGAACTATTTTTAACTCTACACATACAGTTTATCAGTGCTCACTGCACCTCTGTGTGTCCTTGTCTGTTTGTGTAGAAGTTCTTCAACGCCAGACTGCACCACGGAATGAACCACAACAGGTTTATGGTTACAGACAGAGCAATTTATTTAGGTGAGCTCATCGACCAGACTCTGGGACTGTGGCTTATAACTCTTTACTAACGTCATGCAGATATGATTTTCAGAGGAATAGTTCTACGTTTATTTCGTTTAGAAGACTAAAATCAAAAGATCCATATTGCAGAGGAGAAACAACAACAGAAAATGTCAAAATTACATCAAACAGCACATTATTGTTCATTTTCATCAATTCTTATAAGCTGTTTTTCTTTTATATGTATATATACAATATGCTGCAATTACTCCTGAAGAAACAAACTACTTATACCTTCCCAGAAGCAGAAAACTCAAATCTTGGACTTAGCATTAGAAGGCATTTTCAACCATGTCATTTGTGCCCAAAACCAAGGACCTTGGCTGTCTCTTACCATGTTTGAGATGTATACCCGTGTTACTAGATGGAGCGTGCAACAAACTCAAGCAACCTAAGTTAAGAGAGAAAGTAATTTTTTCAAGGATATGTTTTTATTGGTTAAATGTAATACTCCTAGTAAGTTTTTTGTTATTTTCACAAGTTTATATGTAATAACCTTCTGTGAAAAGGAGTATTGCTGGCACCTGTAAATGGAGTTTTATTTACCGTTTACACAAAATCAGTCCATATGAAGGCTCCCCTCATGCATTGTTAGCCCCATGAAATTAAATTGCACACATATTACTGTGAACATATTGCTGTGAATTCTGTAGGGGTAAAATAATCTGTAATGCATTGTTATCCATTTATTAGGCAAGGCAAATTTATTTGTAGAGCTCATTTCATGTACAGGACAATTCAAGGTGCTTTACACTGCAGAAAAGTACATTAAAAGATAAGAGAAACTAACTAAATAAATAAATAATCTAAAATCAAGATTAAGTAAGGACAAAAGATTAAAAACATGTTCAAGTTTAAAATTCCATCTTAAAAGAAAAGGTCCAGATTTGGACTTTCAGATAAAAACTCTGTAAATGCAGCCGAGAACAGGAGGGTCTTTAACCTGGATTTAAATAAACTGAGTGTTTCTG
>JBBBVU010000017.1:21532483-21542821 GCA_037177055.1 Atherinosoma microstoma
CCCCCCCCCCCCCCCCCCCCCCCCCCCCCCCCCCCCCCCCCCCCCCCCCCCCCCCCCCCCCCCCCCCCCCCAACCTTCAATGCTTTTTAATGATTCTATGAAAATGAAACCAGAACATCTTGGTTTAGAGAAATACTTATTTCTACACTAATTATATCTCACAACTTTGCTACTTATTTAATCTTTTTCTCTGTCTTTGTTGATATCTCTTAATCAAAGGATGCATAAAATTGTGTTGATTGCCTGAATCTTGTATTTAACTTAAGGAGTTTGTGGCAGTCATGAATTATCACCCTTTAAAAGGGAGAATAACACCTGCATGCCTGTGCAGAGACAGGAGGTAGTGCAGTATGTGTAGCTACACTAGCTACGTCTAGCATTTAAATTATCATAGAAAATAATGGAAAATTTACAATGCAACATTAGTAGTTGGAGATTTCTTATTGCCTGCGGGCTCTGATAGTATAAACAACTTCTTATGTAAATACATTTATCTCTTGTAGTATTTTCATTAAAAAGAAACAGCCTTCCTGAATTTCAAGTTAAAGAACTACAAAGTGTAACTTAAGAAGAACCAACTGGAAACCACCAGTTTGACTGATAACAGATACATTTTGTCTAATCCAATTAAAGGAAATAATCAACCTTCTATGGCCCTTACAGACTATTTTTTAAAAGTCTGAATCTTCTCTTTACTCTTGTGATGGAAACCGCCCCATAGAAAGTGGAGGTTTAAAAGCACTTCTCAAATCAATATCCATCATGTTTCAGAGCTGACTATTACCAAGAGTATAGACAGTGGTAGCATAATCCAGAGAACCATGCGTGTTTCATGTACTGTGTACATTAGTTTGGTTGTAATTAAGTTGAGTCTATTGCCATCAATAATAATCAATACTTTGTTCATATACAAATCCCAAGAAAAGAGGAGGAATTTCATTTGTCTTTTCAAATTGTGACTTCCTGAAAAAATGCTAAAGGAGCAGTTAGAAAAAGGGGCCAAAGGGTCTCTGCTGTCAGCCAAATCAATACGATGAATTTTTAACAGCGTCTGACAGTTGCAGTTGCTGCATTTTAACTTCAAGGACATGCCGGCCTGTAATGTCACGCTGAATCCAGCCTTCGTTCCCTTTAGCAGAGCTAGAGCTAATCATATGCTATATGATTGGAAGATTAATACCAAGGCTGAAACCTTGTAGCTATTTTCATTTGCTTTTTGAGCATGTAGACTGTATCTACACATCTTTAAGCAACAATGCTTGAGAGATTTATAATGATGTCGAAGCATGTTTGTCCTTTTTTTCCTACTCCCAAAGCCATAAATCAAACATGAAAGCATTACCAGCAAAATGTAAACAGTTGGGTTTTTATTAACAATATGCAGGTTGTTTATTGTGAGCGCTTTAACATGAACGCAGCACATTTGTATTGAAGGCATGATTTTAATTCATTCAGCTGGATTAAAAGTGCTGGAAAACTTAACGACATGCTGCAAAAAGAAAACATTTCACAGATAGAAAGATAAATCATAAAGTCACTGTTTCTACTTTCTCAAATGTATATTTGATGATTCTTCGTGCTTTCTGATATTATGCCGGATGTCTTGGGATCATTGAACCTACCTTTGCTTTTTATCTTTCTCTGTTTTGTTTTTGTTTGTTTTGTTTGTTTTTTTCAGCCAATGAACTTCCTGCTGATGAGATGCTTGATTAACAGTTAATTAATCAAGCCATTCATCAGTAGTTCACTCAATAGGGAAACGATTATTAGTTGTCGTTGTAATAGTATCATATGGGGGAAAGCATTTGGAACTTGCTGCTTTGTTTATGTTTCTGTCACATTTAAGTAATTCTACAGATTCACTTCTGTCATAATATATGATATATATTTACAACCAGTATGCATAAAGCCAAATTACTGATACCGGTTTCAGATCAAATGATGGGCCAAAACACTTCACTTGATAGTTGTTGACTCTCACCCATGGATAGCTTGTGCCATCCAGTGGACATAATGAGTAAAACAACTCCTTTTACGTCTACGTATGAAAAAATATACATATATTTTGGTATGTAAATGTTGGTTCACGATGACACCTTCCTCCATCTCTTCCATTCATCCACCAAAATTAGCACTGAAACTGTGTTGACATCTACTTTTTTTTATGACATTACGGTTTTATAAATGAAAAAACAAAAATTGTGTCATTTAAAGACATTTATATGTTCAATTCTGTCATAGAAAGAAGTCCTTTGTTGCTGTAAGTGTACATTAACATGTTTTCACATCCTGTGTAAAGCACTATGTGACCATTCTGCACTGTTGCTAATCTGACAACTGGTCCGCAGTCAGGTCCATGACATGATGCTGCTATTATCAATTGATTGTCACGTGAGGGGAGTAATGCTGCTAATTAACCCTACCCAGGCCTTTGTGTGTAAATTTCTTGTTTTTAAAGCTTCATCTTGGAAAAAACAGCAACTACTTTCCACCAAGCAAAGACTTGATCTACACATTATGCATGATGGCACTGAAGATTTTTTATAATTTATTTATTTTTGTCTTGAAAGCAAAGAAAACTTTGTCAAGGTTTGAAATTAGGAGTGGTTAACAATCTGCTGTGTGCAAATAACAAGATCCAAGCAAAGAAGAAAGACAAGAAAATGTTTGTGTTGCTTGTGCACATGTCTGTTGTCCACCCCTCCAGTGAGAATAAAGAAGTAAGCATGAGTAATTTTCAGTAGAAAGTGTAAAAGATGCTATTTTTCATTAAGTCGGGTGAGAGGGAAAAGATGCAGATTTAAATAGAATGAAGCATTGAGTAGTTTATGTCACCGTTACAGCTTTTTAATGTTACCTACCTTTACTCTATTTTATTTATTTGGTATGACTGCTGCTTGCATGCCTTGCCTTTATACACTGCACATTAGCTATATGCCTTTCTAGAAATGATGCTAATGGAAAACTCTTGTATACCCTTTAAAGATACAGATGGAATGTATGTTAATTTAATATCCTTGTTAATGCACACTACCAATAACCTGATTGCTCAGTTTGTACTCTTAATAAAAATAAATATCTTATCTCTTTTTGCTACTGTGTGTAAAAGAGTGTTTATTTATATACAGTTATGAATATCCATAACTGCAATGGACTGGCGACCTGTCCAGGGTGCATTTCAGATGCAAATTATAGGAAAGGCTCTTGAGTCCTTTGAGTATTATCCTATTTTTGCTGCTTAATACATGTGTTACAGCACAATCCTTAATGTTAATGTTTATTCAATCATTTATCTATTCATCTCATATATTGATAATAATAATTACATAAGTCATAAGTTAAATAATAATTCATGTTTTGTTTATTCATATAAATAAATTAATAGACTAAATAAATAGATGGATTATATGGTACCTAAGATTGATTTTTTTTTAAATAAAGAAAAAAGTATGAAAGAAAATACATAAAATGAATTGTACATGCAGTTCTTCATCAATCAAGTAAGCTAAACAGGCACTTCTGCTTTAACACTTAAGCTATATTTTGCTGTTTGTTTTTTATGTAGGACTTTTAGTTAAATATTTTACATGACTGTTGGAGGACTTTGTATAGGTCTGAATGGCTATAGCTTTTACCAATGCCAAAAATGCAGCAGGGGTTGTCGCGAAAATGGTGGTCTGGTCTGGTCTGGACTACGATTACATCGGTGATCCGGACCAAGGACCACTACAAGGACCACTGTGTAATGAGCGGTCCGTGTCACAGTGGGGCAATTAAATTACTAGTCTCTGCCAAGGACCACAGCAGAGACCACAGTGTAATGAGTGGTCTGTGCTACGACGGGGCAACTAAATCCCTGGTCCCTGCAAAGAACCACAGTGTTGTTTTAAACATAGTTTAAATGTTTTATGTTTTTTTAATGTAGGCTAAACTGTGTAAAAATGTTTGCATACAACACGTTTGTTCTAAGAGCTGCACCACTTACTGTTGGTTGCACTGTTCTGTTCAGATGCTGAATTAGCTGCATGTTGGTGTGACTTTTCAAGAGCTACCTCTTTACAGAAACAGGAAAAAACTTGTCAGAAACCTTGTCAGCACTGTTGTCAGAGCAGTAGTTCTCTGAAGGCGCTACCTGTCTGGGCTTCAAGAGCAGCAGTCTGACGTAACAGTTGCCACAGCAACCGATTTGGCGTCACCACTCTCCACTCTGAAATTCATGACTTGGCGTTTCTTCTGGAAGACAGTTCCGTCTCGTGAAGAGAAGGGAAAGAGCGACGGCGGACTCATGGGGATGTGTTTATGAGGGACAATTAACCACATGTCTTTTCCCGTTTGGCTGGACTGTGCATTTTGGAGCTGCCGCGGAGCTGGAGCTGAGGAACAGCGCTGTGCCCGTGTTGTTGTTACCCAGCGTCGGTCAACATGGCTGAGGATGACAGTGAATGGATCGTAGAGAGCATTGTTGGCTACCTGGGAAGTCCCGAATGGGTCATTCCTGTCACAGACTTTATGGAAAACAAATGCACAGGTAAAAACAAGGCATTCTAATTTAATCTTAAACATCTGAGAACATAAACCCTTTGTGCGCTGTGCACCGTTAGGGCGGCGGCTAAGCTAGTGCTAACTTGAGACTTGGATGATGTTGTTGACGTATCCAGTTGTATTCGCAGTTTCTGCAAATTTGTAGCTTTTCTCTTCGAAATTAAAATGAATCAAAATGTCATTTCCCTGCATTTTATATAATGCCCAGTTGAGTATAAAGGTATTAAATCCTACACTAAAGATACCGTTGGCAAATAGCTAAATCCCGCTGTCAGTTTGTGTGCGCTTAACGCAGAGAAACGCTTAAAGGCAGCGTTTAAGATGTTAGAGGGGTTGTCAAGTGGCCCCTGTCTCCTTGTTCACTAGAAATTCTTAACTGTTGTCATGAACTTATTATTTTTTTCAGTTTTTGACGACGAAGATGAAAATAAGTTCTCATACACTGAAATCCACCAGCAGTATAAGAAACTGGTGAGTAAGCCAAGTTGTATTAAACATTTTACCTGAACCTTTCACAAAGTGCCCTATTTTCATGCAGTGCATTGGTGGTTTTAAGACTGCTGACTCGTCGAGCTGGACTCCTGAAAGCTGCTTTGCTTTTCTAGGTGGAGAAGCTGTTAGAGAATTACATGCATGAGGTTGGCATCAACGAGCAGCAGTTTCTGGATGCATGCACCTCTCCCTTTGCCAAGTCTCAAACTCTGCAGGTATTTTAAGCTCCCTCTGCCCTGCACACCACCGTCAGCCTGCCAGCTAACCTGAATAGAGAATCAACGTCGGCATTTGCTTACATAACCTCATTTATTCTGTTTTTCACCCAGTGCCAAATGTGATTGGTCTCTTTCAGCTGCTTTAAAGCAACTGAGGTATCCTGTAAAATGGGCAAGATGAGAGTCTAGTGTTACATAATCTATGGTCCTGTTTCCAGAAAGGTTGGGATGCTTTGTAAAATCCAAATGAATATGGAATTAAGGTATTTACAAATCATTTTAGATAATAATAGGATTTTCTTAATACATTCATATATTAATTTATAGAAGCAGCATGTTTTGTTTTGTTTGTTTTGTCTTTTAAAAAGCCTTTACCATATTAAACAGGCATGGCCGTTTAAATAAAGATTGCTGAGATGACAAGGTGTAGTGAAAAGCACTCTGATGTCCCTTGTTTTCAGTGAGTTTATGCGTTTTGAAGCATTGTAGATTCATAGTCAGGCCTTTGGGTGTTCATTTTTTTAAATGGGGATAACTTAACTCTGTGTGTCAAGGATGTTTGTTTGCCCACATTTAATTAAATGTTGGGAATGTTATTTTAAATGTGCAGCTTACAACCAGTGAGACAGCAGTTGCTCTGCAGAAAAGAGGGAAGAAAAATGAGTGCTTGCTCTGTTCAGGCACCCTCTTGAAATGAAGGCTGCTACATGTCTACACATGTTGCTTTATTTAACTCCAGTATGTGGACAGTGTTGCTCAAATGGGAACAATGAGGAAAAATTTTAAGCCAGTCTGTAACCTATTAGAAAGAAAGTCTGGGTTGCGAGGAGGGAGACTTAGATACACTGGAATAACTTTACAGGGGAAACAAACAGGTTATGTAAAGCAGCTTTTTTGATGTAAACATTATGTCAGACTTCTTTAATCTTGTTTGATAAGATTCAATATGAACTAAAATATGATATACCACCCAGTCTAGACCACTACTAGATATATCTTGAAGAGTCAGGGAATCCAAAGAAACATTTTTATGCAAGGTACCAGCTGAAAAGCCATACTGCTTTCCTTGTCATTATAATCAGATACTTAGGTAGCACTGGATTAATACAATGAATACGATTCATCCCCCTGCATCCATAAATAGAAATGACAACATGCAAAGAAAGAGAAGTACAGAAAAAGCCTTGCCTTCTCTGGGCCTGAGGTGAGGTGAAAACTGTCCTGTGGTCTGATGATTCATAATGTGAAATTCTTCACGAAAGTCAGAAATGCAGTCCAAAGAAAAAGCAACCAGTCACCTGGTTTCCACACAATTAAAGATTCAGTATCTGTGAAGGTTAGGAGGTGCATTAGTGCTCCTGAAATGGGTGACTTGCACATCTGGGAACGCAGCTTTAATGCTGTTTCATATATAGGTTTTAGCAGCATATTCTGCCGTCCAGACCCTTTTTCAATGGAGGTCTTACCTATGTCTACAAAACAGTGACAAATCAAAATCTGCTTATATAATAACAGCGTGGCCCTGAAAAAGATGATGCGCATCTGTGATAAACTTGACCCAATTTTTTTTTTTTTACACGTTTTAGTCATTGCATTTTGTTTTCTGTTTACATGGCATTCTGTAATTTCCCCTCGGGGATCAATAAAGTATAATTCATTCTGACTTTCTTTAGAAATGTAGTTGTACAGTGCATCCCTGTTTCTGCTTTAATCTTAAATTAGCCTTAGATCTAGAATGCATTCTGTCTCTTTTTCATTCAGTCCTATAATAGTTTTACATATTGTTTGATGTTACATCACTCTTTAATAAGGCTATTTTAAAGGTATTAATGGTCAGCACTGGAACTGATTTAGTCAGCATGAAGTAGCCAATCTTTAAGTCTGGCATGACTGTGCCAGATTGGCAGACTAAGGTCTGGATTTGGTTGCAGTCCTCTGGAGACTCGAATCTCATTAATTACCTCTAAGGTAAATAATTCAAAGATAAATAGTAGCTGAGCTTGAGGTTTTGTTTATACAACAGATTTACTTACAGCATCAACACTGAAGTCTCCTCTTTGACTTTCACTACAGAAAGCACTTGGGTCACATTTCTGTCATGTGCGTCTCAGTTCCCAGAGAATTCAAATTGAGTGAAAGTCTGCCATAATACATCCTTAAATATTGATCTTTGACAGTATGTTTTGAGATTGCATCTACAGCCAAAAGCTGAGACTGAGGCAGTGTAATGAATTTTAAATCATATGTGAAGATGAAGTGTTTTATTTTGCTGCAGTTCAACAGCAGTAAATAAGATGCTTCTCCTGCAGGTTATAACTATAGTTCCACACAAATCTGCGACAGTAAATATGTGGCAAAACATATTTACTGTCGCAGATTTGATCTTTATTAAGTTCATAAAGAAAAACAGTGTTGTGTACATGTGGGCATGAGGTAGAAACAAGATGGGAGAAGAGACACACAAAGGGAGAGATTAAGTTGAGTGGAGGTAAAAGAGAGAAGCTCTGTTTTAAGAGCACGGAATGGTATTAAAGACTTGCCAACCAGTAGCTAAGATGTCGGATTGAGGCAGGAAGCTAATGTCAAAGATTAGCTACAAGCATTATAGTGTTTGAAAACAAAGGTTTGTTTTTGCGTGGACAGTTGAAAGGTTACGATACTGTAAGTACATCCTGTCTTGCAGGGCAAAAATAACTCGCTAATTGAATAAATCTAAAGGATAATATTGATTCAATTTTGTAATAGAGAGCTTGAAAAGCATGCAGACCCAAACATACTCCAAAGGTTTTCAAATGTGTCACTCTCTTGTTTGGTTTTCTGAGAATCTTCTTGAGATCTCACTGAGCTTGATGAGATCGAAGTGAAGCCACATGTGAGTGACATTAGGTCACTATGAACTATGTTTCTGGAAGATAAATATTTCTACGTATGTACTACAGCAACACTAAGCTCTGTTTTAGTACTGGACTTTTGCACACCTAAACCTGACTAAACCACACACGACTGCATATTTAAGTACAGATGTGGCTATGAAATCACATCTCTTCATCTTAAGCACCCTGATAGAAAGTCTGACTTAATCTGTCATAAAAACTGTGGGCTCTGCATCCTGAAAGGCTAAACTTTGTGTAACCTGCAGAAACATTATATTCACACTGATGAAAAATACAACAAGAAGACCATGTCACTAATTCACAACTAGTGAAACAACCCTCATGTCGTTCTTTAATCCACAAAGGGTCCAAATGATTTATGTATTTCATATTTTTGTGAAGATTTGTGTAAATCTACAACATGATGGCTATCCTCCAACTAATACTCATGGTTTCTTTTTATAATTAATCAACTACACTTGTAGCACTTGATTTACACTTTGCTTTAGAACGCATGAGCTTTTTTTTATTAGGTAAACAGCATTTAATCACTATTTCCATGTGGTTTCAGAACATTTTAAGTAGTTTCTATGTTTGTTGTTCAGTCCATGTTCCAGCCAGTTCTGGCTACGGATGACTTCCAGATGTTTCGCTCATTGATGGTTCAGAAGAACATGGAGCTTCAGCTTCAAGCCCTCAGGGTCATGAAAGAAAGGAACGGTATGATGGTGTGTATACACAATATCTATGTATCTTGTGTGCAAATGCTGAAAGTAAAATTCCTGTGTGCAGGGGCCCTCCCAGAGTGTCTGACGGATGGCGTTGATGTGATGACGGAGTTGCAGCAGCAAGAGATGAAAATCCTTGAGGAGGTTCTCAAGTAAGTGACAGCTTCCTGCCTTTTCTTTCTTTCTGTCTCTCTGACTTCTTCTCTCACTGGCAAGTTTTGCTCAAAATTTGGTGAAATAAGGCAAACCTGCTTGGTGCAGGATTATACTGCAATTGGTGTGTAACATGGACTAGAAAAACATGCAAGAACATGGCATCTGTGTGTCAGGAGTTTGCATGATACTTCCTGTGCCTGCATGTGTTTGTTAAATATAACCTGGCTTCTTTCCACAGTTGAAAAGCATATATGTTGTGTTACTAAGTGATATTAAATTGACTATAGGTGTGAGTTGTATGGTTGCTTGTCTTTGCATACTTATTGTATTTCTTCTAAATATTTCCTTCAGGAAGGCTGCATGGTTGTTATGCTTTGTTTGTCTGTTTGTTAACATGATTACTTGAACAATTATGGAGAGGTTTGAATGTAAATGTCTCATGAAGTGGGACTTAGTAGCACCTAAAATAAATAAAAAAACGTTTGATATCGATCCATGTCGAAAAGTCAATCTGGACTCATCCAGTTCAGACTGCTCTTTTTCACTTGGCATCACTTGCCCTTAAGTGCCCAGGCATCTTATAGGCTCATATCCCGGCTCTCTAATGGGATTTTGCCAGTGACAGCGAGGCCAAATAGAACATATAGAATCCAGTGGGACTACTGTTAATCTTTTTAGGCCTGAGCTTATTTACGTTAGCAGGATAGACACTCAACCAGCTACTGAGAAAATCGTATTTTTATCATTCAGGGCTCTAGGCTAACTTTTTGCATTGGTTGCACTGGTGTGCCTAACTTTTTAATTTTGGTGCACCGGCAAAAAATTTAGGTGCACCCCAATTTTCCCATTGTTGCTCTTGGCAACTCATTTAAATGATCGTCTTTTGATAATTTCACATAGACAGTGATGGTTATTTAAGTTACTGTTAACAATAAAGAGTTTTTTTTTTTTTTGTTTTTTTTTTAAGCATGAATCTTAAGTAGGCCTAGATAAAAAACAACTTAAAGTTCGAGCCTCACTAAACTGAATGAAACTAAACATGTTACACTCTGGATGGATGGATCATGAGGTTGTGCTGCTTCTGAAAAAATTTCCCTCTTCTGGATTTACGTTTAATCTTTACTCAGGTCTACCAAAAAAAATCGACAACTGTAGCTTATTCAGAGCTCTGCTGCTCAAGTCCTCACTAAGACCAAGAAAGTAGACCACATCAGTTCAGTTCTGAGGTCTTTACACTGACTGCCTGTCCATCAGACTTTAAAGTTCTGTTGCTGGTCTATAAAGCTCTGAATGGTTTAGGACCAAAATACATCAGTGACCTTCTGACCC
>JBBBVU010000017.1:21542921-21553127 GCA_037177055.1 Atherinosoma microstoma
TTTAAATACACGGCAGCCTCTTATACTAGTGTTTCCCCTACCATAATATTTGGGGGTATTTTTATGTTTTTTTTATACAGCGCCAAGTTTCAACAGGAGTCATTTGAGGTTCCAGTTCACCTGAACAGGTTTATACTGAGTTCTTTTATCAGAAACGAGACAGTCTGATGTTATTTATCTGATTTTACATGATGGCATGTCCCAGCTGCTCTGTGAGCTCCACCCTGATGCTTCACGCATAGACACGTAAACTAGAGGAATCTACCATCACTGTAGTCATTTCTGAGTTGTATTAGGGCTCCAATATTCTTTGTGGGTTTTATTAACATCAACACGATATCTATTCTACCTTCTGGAGCTGTGTAGCGTTGGATTTCTTCATTTTTAATAACCTGGTAGCCACTGATGAACTTCTGGGGGAGACTTGAGCTGGGTCAGGTCAGGTGACGGTCAGGGCTGCTGCTGTCAAAACATATCCAACTCTCATCCACCTTTTCTGCTTCATTTTGCTCAGACACGGTGAAAACTGTTAAATTAGTGAGGATAATAGAGAACAACCATATGATCAAATTCCACAGTTTACAATTGATTCCAGTTTCCGCGACTCTCGTCTGTACAGCACTTATATTGACACGTACTGAGTGCTTCTACACACATAGACCTTTGAAATGTTAGGCGCACTGGTGCGAAAAATTTGGTCGCACTCAACAAATTTTTGTTCGCACTACGACTCTAGAGCCCTGCTTTTTTGTTTCACTAGTCAATTTTGGCTGCATACTAGCCCTGCACCACTCTGCTTTCTAGTCCTTTCCACATCCACACTTTATAATCTGACTGTCAACTTGGAGGGATTTAAGTTTAGTGTAATAAATTTTCTTTTCAGTTTTTTTTATATTTGTCCACTGTCTTCTGTGATGCATGTCTCCAATATAAGATATAGTTGGAAATAACTGCTTTCTGCAGCTGACCTCTCCACAAGCATCTAAACACACTGAAGTAGCTGTTTCTGTTTGTCTCTTATTGCAGCTGATTTATAATATAATTATTTGAATTTGGTGGCAATTAAATGTTTGCTGCGATGGCTATGAAATACAAATATGAAGCAAGTTGCAACTCTTTATGGTGACTTTCCATGCTTTGACGAAATGCATCCCTCTGGAATTACTAAAGTTTTTTTCATTCATTCATTTTCATATAATAGTGCTTTTCTGAAAACTATAAAATAAGCCGATAATGATTGCTTTTTTTTCTTTTGGTGTGATTACAAGTCCAGAAGTATTGATTACCTTCATATTAGTCTGTTGTGACTCCAGCCAGGATGCTTGAATAAAAGGGGATTTCCGACAGGGCACAGTCCCAACAATGACATCTCTTTTTCCCCTATCTTTGAACCGACATGTAAATGTGTCACACAAGTCTCTACTTAGACAATTTAAATTGAATTAGTCCAATTAAAGGATCTATATAGTGCCCTACTGATGACTGAGCAAGTTGAGGCACAGAACTGTTATTACTCTATGTACACATCATTCACGACATCACTCATTTCTTTTTTCTTTGTATTTGTGCTATTATTTCTACTACTAGATATCTTCTTGAATCAGTGTAAATCAGTGTTACCCCTGCACCATTTCTGATGTTTTCCTCTCCTAATGTGCTACAGGAAGTCAAAAGAGGAATATGATAAAGAAATGTCCAGGAGGCTGTTACTAGAGGAGCAGATTGGTTCTACCTCCAGCAGCTGCTCAGATAAGCCAGTGGCAGAGAGCAGTGAAGCCCAGAATGATACATCTGCTCCCAGCCCACAGAGCAACACTCCCCAGGTGAGGTGTCATGAGCTGTATGAGTATAAGTCAAACTGAAAGACCTCAAAGAAAACATGTGATACTTTTAGTCCAGGAGACCAAAATATCATCAGGATCAGTATCTAAAGTATCAAACAGTACAGTGTAGTTTTCTAGTGCCACGAGTGGTTCATAGTTATTATCAGAAGTACCATCATCTTTTAGATATATGATAAAAACATGCCAGACTCTGAGGTGGCATCATAAACTGTTGGCCTAATCTCCATACAGACGTAAAGTTGCAGAGTGTAAAAAAATCAAAGGTCAGAAAAATTTTATATATCATTAAAAACTATAATTGGTATGTTTTTATCATCATAGAATAAGACAATTATGTCTACTTGCCGTGGGTCCACATACATGGCAGCTGCCATATTTGTGCCGCCATTTTATTAAATTATCTGAATGGACAAACAGCTCTGTGTGAAGTGAGAACCCTCTTAGCTTAAAAATACAGCAATGTCTTTGTTTGACAGGTACTAGACACCGTTTGGCATAAGTAATGCCTTAAAAGGCACATAGAAGAGAACAATACACGTATACACAAATTTGAAGTAGTTACCTGAAGTGCAGTCATTGCTTCACCTGAGGTACTAGATCCACTCACAGATGAACGCGTTTATGTCTGGAAGAATTTTGGCCACTGACGACCACCGTTCATTCACAACTGTGCTTGGTTTTTGAAGTCATTTCTATGCCCATCTTTACAGCTAGATGTCCATCATTTTCGCACTCTGTACGTTTAACTGATGAGTCTAGCGCTTGAATGGAACATTGACGGGAGGGGGAGGAGCTTAGAGGAGGGCCACTTTCAAATCTTGCTAGCTCTCCAACATTACCAACCCTTTTTTTAAACCAAGCTGTGATCTGGGTCTGTGGCACTGAAACTGCAGATGTTCAATAAATATTCTACAAATAGTAGTTTGAATATTTTATCTAAGGCTACCTTCTCAGATTGTTATACAGAGCCTATATCAAATGTATCATATAAAATATAACTTCCTTTTCAAGATTAGAAATTCAAAAAGGAAAGACAAACACTCAAAAGTAAAAGATATTTTAGTCACGAGCTGTTCACAAACCCTCCAGTCCTCATATTTATCTGTGCTAATCAGTTAGTACAACTTGGATAAATATAACCTGGCGTTGCTTTGAAAGTTGGGGCTGCAAAGATTTCTCTGTGTCTCCTGAAAGATAATAAAGGAACCATTGAAGCTCCTTTCCTTAGTAAATAAGCATTTGAACAGCACTTATCATGGCTGCTCTTTCCAGATCATTTCAGTCAAGTTAGGAACCTCTATAAGCAAAAAAGGCTCTATGGCCAGACCTTATGTCTGTCAGCTGGCTGAACTGAAGACAGGAAAAGAACAGGTGAGATGAAGAGTGCTAATCGGGTGAAGAAGAGCAGGATGTGAGACAGAACAGATACAAAGATAACAGTTTTCCACAGTTTCCATAGTAATCCTTGTCACACCAGTGTTAGCAGCATACAATTAATGTATGACTCTCATTAATCCCAAAGATCTAATACTCAACACTTTTTCCTGACCAGCAAGCCTGCAAATTTATTTATTTATAGAGTATCTATACAGAAGTCAAGGCTTTGGCATAGTGCAATGGCTGAACTTGGTGCAGTGTTTTTCGTATGTGTGCAGCACATATGACTACTTGTGCTTCCCTCTTCCCAGGTTAACAGCGGTCTTGTCAAAAAAGAAGAAAGCAAGGCGGTTGCTACAGGTGGTGGACATGAGAAAAGTGCAGCTAAGAGCAGCTCCTCTTCTAAACCCAAATCAGGTAACTATAACATCAGCACCTTGATGCATATAGCACATCGTTTTTCAAAGGCTTTAATCGTCTTAAAAATAGAGTCAACATGAGGCGATTTCCACATGTGTGTACAGATTGTAGCAGTAACAGCGTGCAAAGCAAAGTTCTTCCAGCAGTCAGAGCTCCTGCAAAGTCCGGTGAGCCCTCCAGCACCAGCAGTCCTCATACAAAGGAGAAGAGCAGCAGCCAGACAGCAGCTGAGTCCTACCTGCAGGAGGCACACAAGGAAGCTGGGTTCTCCAAGCCATTCACTGTGAGTCCACAATAAATAGATAAATGCACCAAGGTGTCGTATGACTCACTGTTTATGTGGAAAATATGCTGTTTTCTATTTAAAACTGGGGAATTGAAATCCTTAATTACCAAATGTTGGTATATTTTGTACAAATCTGCACATTATAGGTTTATTTTTAAAATGAGTGAAAATTTACAATGGTCGGAACTGCTCTTTCATCCCCGGTCTGACCTTCACCTCCTCTCCTCTGCAGGAGTTATCAGCATCACAGCAGGAGGAGCTCCAGCAGAGGGCGGCGTATCTCCGTCAGCAGCGAGACAAGCTGCACGCTCTGAAAAAAGAGCAGCAGAAACCCAGGCAGACGACAGAACCAGAGGAAGCTCTGACCAGCCCCACGCCAGTACCCTCCACCACCCCGGTAAACAAACCCTGTCCCCACCCTCCATCCTTACACCTCCCTTCATTTTAGATTAGGCAAAAAAATTTAAATAAAATCACATTTAAGTTTTAGTTTCTTTTTTTTAACCATAACATGTTTTATCTTTGAGTTCTTTTCATTTGTATATCTCTTTTTCTCCAACTCACATTAACCCCTGATTTTGTTGCCTTTTCTTTCTCCTGACATATTTTGTTTCTTTTTTCATTTCCATCTGCCTGTATCTGGTCTGGTCTGGTCTGTCAGGAGACAGTCGGGCAGTCCCAGAGGAATGGGGCCAGTTCCCCTCCTCCTCCTCCAACACAACACTCTGCTAACTCCTCCAAACAGAAGGTGATCCATCAGCTGCCTGATGTGAACACATATACTCCTTCACCCTATATGTGTTTATCTGCTTTTGCCGTGTGGTGCTTTCTACGTCTCACACTAACTAATTCTAACTATTCATTCAGTCTTCATCTCTCAAACACAGAGAGGGGCGTTTCTCTTGCCAATACATTTCCATACGTTCTTCTAAAATTTACAGTCGCTGTTTCACCTTCTCCACATTTCACCTGAAGCTGATGGATCATTAACCCCTTCGTTACCTGGTTTTATTTCTTCTCACAGGAGATATCTGCTGAGGAGAGGAAGAGGCTTCAGAAGAGAAAACATCTGGCTGACAAGCTAAAAGAGGAAGTGATAAAGAAATAGCTTTAGATGCAATACTCCTCTTTTTACCCTCTTTACTCCAGTAATCAAATGCACGGCTTCCTTACACTGCCTCACATTTTATGTAACACAGATCAGGGCTCTGAAAGAAACCTCCCGATGGTTCTTTTCACTGTCGTCTACACAGCAATGAGGTGTATCTTTTAGGATTTGGATATACAGGCCACTTGAGTATTTAAAAATCTAGTAGTGGGAGAAGTTTGACAGAGAAAAGTTGAGAAAACATCCATCATTTTTTAAATCTGAAACTTTCTTGACATTTCCCTGCAGTCACCACAACTTTAAGTGCACTATGGTCATTTCAATAGAAATTGGGAAAATCCAAAAATAAAAAGAAACCTCATTTGGGTTATATTTCCAACTCAAAGTGCTAAAAATCTCTAGAGCTGCAGAATTCAGCTACTCGATCAGGAAATCAACAATTAGCTCACGTTTCAGCCATTTTTGTTAAACAACTCACCTGAGGGTGCAATATTCATAAGGCATGAAGGGAAATGTTTCAGTTCAAGATTTTGCACAATATTCTTACAAAGTAATCTGATTGTGGCCAGAAAAATATCAATGTAATTGCTTTTATTACGGCCATTTCTGAAGTGTCTTTAATGCCATTTTACCATAAGCTATGGAGTGATTTAGGACACTAACACAAGGTCATTTCTCTGTATGCGATGAATCACAGTCTGTGGAAGGGCCAGCTGCTTCAAGTCTCAGCAAGTTATACGAGAGGGATGATGGAAGTACTTGATTGAGATGGTATTACATTATGGTGGTGTTAACGTTAGCTGGGATGTGTGTTCAGTCTTGCTGTCCACTTGTTTCCTCTCCCAAAGAGAAGAATCTGGTACATCGTTCACATTGTAGCACCTCATTTATAAAAGGTGAACACAATCACATGTTCATAAAAGGGCCAAGAGAACATTGTGTCGCTTTCCACAAGTGCAGTATTTATCTTCAAAGCAATCAGCAGTCTTCACTTAAAGCAATCAAGATGCACCGGTTTCTATATATGTAATAAATGTTCTGTATGCTGTTTAATAAATCACATTTTATAGAAATGATCTGGACTTCAGACTGAATCTATAAAGAACGTTAAAGTTTCTAAAAAGGTGCTTTAAAAAGTTGAGTAGTAGCTGGTTTGCTACTCTGTTATCTTGGAAAAAAGGGCACAGATCACAGTTTCCATCAGAATTTTTGGACTAATTACCAACAACAGATTAAATATCTAAAGCTATCAATACCCATCAGTATAATATTAAGAAAAAAAAAGTTTGAATTGATGAAGTTTGTGAGACTAAATCAAATATATTAAAAAAAGACTTGTTTTAAATTAATGTAATTATAAGATCTGAAAATCTGCTTGCTTGAGTAAATTGTTCAGACAAAGCTAGATTCACAAGTTCAATGTCAGGGTCACATTTAATTTCAAAACTTATCAAATAAATTCATACAAATGTTAAGAATGGATAGTGGCAGTAAATGCAGTTGGTACAAATTCATCAGAGAGCAGAAACAGTCGTTGGGTGATGCTGACGATTCACTGCTGAACTCCCAACAAGCACGTTGGCAATAATTGTACTTGTGCTCCAATCCTGCTGCTCATGATGCAAATCAGAAGCTGTAGATAAGTGATCTGGCTTTCCTTCAATCAAGTTTTGAATCCTTTATCTGTTTTTGTGCGCTTGTAGTGAGACCAGGAGAGAAGATCAAAAGTTTCCACCTGTTAGACTGAGCAACTGCACTGTCTTAACTGCAGGGGGTAGATCATTTCTATTACAACTAATAAAAACAACTTATTCATTTCTTTTCTTTAAAAATTGTAAAAAGACCTTTTTTTTTCCTTTATACTTGTTTTTGATCTGCAGTTTTTATAAATGGGATCATTTAAACTGTAGGACAAAGCTGATCTCCACTGAATCAACTGGTGCGAATATCGAAGGCTTTCCAACTGGGGACAAAACTCAACTCCTGAGCCCCTCAACTCAGCAATACATTTTTAACAAGCAAATTAAATTCTGAACCTGAAAGAGGAGGCCTAACACTGGACCTCCTGAAACAAGAGGTGGGCACTAAACCTACTTGAAGCACCGCAACAGCTCATGTCTGCCACCCAGGAAAATCTAAATCTGGGCTGATCATCAGATGTGGATCATAACAAGGCTGCTTAACTCTTAAAATGACTAAAATACAAACTCCAGACATCTTGAAAACATTGGCTGCAAAAATGACTTTACTGCAGTTTTAATATGTTTTTTGTTTTTTTTAAATCAACATTTGCAATTTTTCTGCATTTTACATTGAATTAACTGAACTGGACTGAAAGGGTGAACAGGGATGCCCACCTTTTGCGCAATTGACAACTAAAAAGAAAAAACACAAGCAGGTAGGCATCTCTCTCCGCTTTCAAAACCACATTAAGGGAAATTATTAAAAAGGGGGAAAAAAAAGTCTGTACAGTACTTTTTTTTTTTAAAAACAAATTCATGAAATACAGGTTAACGCAGTCTTGTGAAACGGTGTGTATTGTGTGTGCCTTGACCAAACTGATGTCATGGCTTTTAAGGTTTGAGTCCTGCTCCGCTGGATCCAAGCAGTGTTACAGCTGAATGTTCGTCCTGGTTTGATTTGTCATTTCCTTCTTTCAGTATGTATGTTTTACTTTGTTGCCTAGATCCCTGTATCTCCAACAAAACTGGTGGTTCTGTGGCGGGTGGCACACACACACATGGCTTCAGCCAGTCAAGCTTTCTATAACTATGACGGCTAGTCCTGCTAGCCTGACTGGCCAGCTGAACGGTTCGTGCACTGGCTGGGTGGGCTCTGGCTTCCTCTGCAGCTCGTTGGTCCGGGATGGGGAAGGATGTAAAGGCGAGAAACAACAAGTGAGGGATGGAGGACAGCTGTTTTGCTGCAGCTTTTTTTCTACTGTTGGATTAGAAAGAGTGGAGTTGGTGGCCACTTTGGCCATGTGATTTCCACTGCTGCTTCTGAGTAGTACATAGGGTGGTGAATGAGGAAGATGAAGTAGGTGAGAGAGAGAGGAGCAGGCCCGAGTTGGAAAAAGGTCAACGGATTTTCTCAGTAAGAAAAAAGATTTGGGGAATCTCCCACAAGAGGCTGGTTGTAAAAGAGGTTTAAAAAAACAAAAAAAAAACAAGACCAGCCCGAAGGAACAGACTGAACTGTCTTTCCAGAGGAGAAGCTCTCGATTTCCTTCCACTGAGGGAGAAAAGAGGAGCAGAGTTCAGGAGGGACTGAGTGAGGCGGGAGCTCGTCTTTGCCGTCTCCTCAGAGACCGGCAGGTGGCACAGGCAGGCCGAGGACCAATGAGACGACCAGAGGAGGAGGGGATGGGAAGGACCTGGTGTCCATCCATCATGACCAGACAACAGAGGACAAATAACCTTAAGAGCTTAAACGGGGTCGCTTCCTTGGAGACTGCTCTTCCTCTTCATCTTCATCTTCATCCTCATCATCAGGGTAGTCCACCAAACCAACCATAGCAGTCTGAGACCAAAACAAAGAAGGATTACAAAATGCTTCTATACTAAGAATAAAAAAATGAAAATTTCAGAGTTTTCTCAAAGCAGATGTGGTCACTCAGGACAGGTTACCTTGACGACAGGTGTGGCAGGAAGAGAAACTGTTTTAACAGAGGAAGATGAACCGTTGTTTGGAGGAACAGTTGGTGAGGCAGGTGGGATTGCTGCAGCTTTCCCATTGTTGGCACCATTGGCTCCGTTGGCAGCTCCTGCAGTAACAGAGAATAAGATCACATTGTAATTTAAGGGGAGAAAAAAAAAAGATGCATACATTAATACCAGTCCAACTTACCTTTTTTGGCTTCCATGTATTTGCCGTAGCTATCAGAGAAGTCATCCTCCATTCTCTTCTCCACTGCCTCTCCATCTTCATCATCGTCGTCATCATTGAACCACAACTCTTCATCTTCATCCATGGATCGTGCATCTCTGCGATACCTACAAAGAGAGACAGTTTCATAAAATGCCCCATTTTGTTTACATTGATAGAGCAGTGGAAACTTAAGAAGTACTTAATATTTTCTCTTCAGATAAACATCACTAATATTTTGATGTTTCTAATCAGGCTACTGACCTGTTGTGTCTCTGACTCTGCCGGTCTTTTTCCTGTTCGTACCGGCCTTTCAGGCCCTTGAATGTCTGTACGTACTCGATGGATTCAAGTGCTTTGTAGAAGTTGTCCACAATGTGAGCTATGAGGGATTTGATGTCCTCCTGGAAAGACATGGTGAAAAACCTTTAGTAAACACAACTCAGATGATTACTTATAATCAAGTACAGAGTATTTACGCACCACTTTAATGAACTCAAAGAGCTCTATGATGGCTGAGTTGAGGAGGTTGTATCGGGTGCCGTTGTCCAGCAGGGCATTAATGACGGGCTCAAACAGGTTCCCTTTGATGATGTAGCGGTTGTAATACTCATCTTTCAGACCGATGATCCTACGCATGAAACGCAGGGCACCTTGGACAAAAACAAGGTAAAGGCTGTTCATAAGTGTAAGCTTGGATATATACAGCAGCTCCACAGCTTGTAATTTAGAAGAAAAAAAAAATTAATCAAGCGACAAATGGACATAAAAGAACTTACAAAGAGCAAGGAAGGTGTGCTTTGAGTTCATGAGCACCAAAACTCTCCTGAGCAGGTCTTTGTTCATGATGTAGGTCTTGATGTGGTAGGTGTGGTGCTCCACACAAAAGGTCAGAAGCTCCAGGATCAGCGCCAGGAGCTGAGCTGTCTGGAAGTTGTCTACACAGACAAAAATGCCACTTTAGAACCAGACTTTACAGGTACACAACTTAACACAGCCAAAGTCTGTATCTACGCTCCACACTGCACTTTCTTGTAAACTAAGATTATTTAAAGGGATGTTGATTTATTCAACTCTTTTTTGGTATTTGTGATTGAAAAACAAGTAATGTAAGATTCAGTGTTTTGCATGAACGAGTTTAAAAGAACAAGTTCATTGAACACGTTTGTTAATATGTTAAAGGGGACATATTATGCAAAAATCACTTTTATAAGTCCTTGGAATAACCTCTTACAATGTTCTAAGTCACGAACAGACCAAAAACTCCCATAAAAAACAACCGCGGGGCACAAGTAGGCTGTACG
>JBBBVU010000017.1:21570437-21595384 GCA_037177055.1 Atherinosoma microstoma
AGTAGTAGTAGTAGTAGTAGTAGTAGTAGTAGTAGTATTATTATTATTATTATTATTATTATTATTATTATTATTATAGGAAGAAGAAGAAAAACACAACCCTGCTGTAGGCTACAACTGTTATATGTAAAACCCTTTCTTACCCACAGACTCTAATTTATAAATTATAACACAAATACGCTAAATAGGCTAACTTTAGGAGACAAAGGTGCCCCTTATGATCAAAAATTCAATATATGAAGGCCAACTTGATTTTTAAAAAAATTAATCTTTGAAAAAGACTTTAACTTAGCTATTATTTAAAATGCAAAGTTTATGGAATTTTATTGTTACCCCAGACACACACTAGAATAGAGGAACAGAGTAATATAGTCTGTTTTGTTTTTTCAAGAATAAAATTGGTAATATTGGTAATATACGCAACACATTAAATACGAAATTGGGTCTTTCATTTACTTGATGTGATCATTTCACTGTGTTGCTTTTGTTTGCATATAGAATGTTTTTAAAACTTTTAAAAGAGATAAAGATGAGTGAATGAATGATGGTTATATTCTTCCCAAAAATTGAAACATGCAATTTGAGATCATCACCACAAGGTGTCAGCATTGTAAAGACTATGCGCTGATTTGTTCCTTTAATTATCTATTTGTATACTTTGTTGATTAGTGATAATGTTTTGTTTAGCTCAGTCATCCACAGCCGACCGTATACTGACACACACAGCTACAATGCCAGCTCTTTGCATTTTACAGTGTATGAAGAACAGAACCAGAAATACAACCTTTTTCTGTTAACCTTGAGATGTTGCTGGGCAAAATTTGCATCCAATCACCCATCAGCACATCAGTCTGTCATTGTGTTAGCTTGCAGGTCATACAGCCACCATAGAAGTTAGTTTTTCCCAGCAAACCCCTTCCAGTGAGCCAACTCAATAACAGTTGGGTTTCTGCAGTTGTTATGGCAACAGATGAGAGTAAGCAGCATCTCTTGTGCTGTCTGGATTACTCTGAGGCATGGCCACACACACAGACATGCAAACATGCCCACACAGCAGCTAATTACAGGGGAAATATCAGAGTCTGACAAGCACACACAATATAAAACACACAAGTGCACATTCCCATTATTACCAAGACTTCTAACAGAATTATTGTGTTTCAATGGCTCGAGGAAACACTGAGCTCTCATTAATACCATGCAGAGCCATGGAATATTAGTGTGTAATGGGGCAGTCAGTGTTTACTGGTAGACTAAATGAGTGTTTCAATCACTTGAAGATTCAAGAAGTTTAAGAGATGTTTTTTTATTTTCATGATTTGATATTTCAGGAGGCAACAACAGGATAGTCGTGAGCTCAGCTTTGATCTCTGCGACACACACATGAAGGCAAACACATTCACGCAGGAGCCAGAGGATTTCCAGCAGGGGTGTGATCTGAGGTTTTTATAGGGAGATTATCCCTCATCCCAAACATTTAGTGACGTCTTTGCTGAACCAATCGTTCTCATGTGGAGAACTTTAATGCATATTTGCTGTGACTCATTTCTCACTAAAAAGAATTCAGCCTTAGGTTAACTAGGTTTAACCGCCAACGATGTAGACGTTCATTATCTTCAGTGGTTAAAAACATCACAGCATTCCTTCTTTTCGTCAATGAAAAGCCAGCAACTGCTCTGACTCACATGCATAAGCTTAATGGAAGCATCATAGACGGCTCTTGGCAACCCGATGTGGACAGAAGTGATTTTCTTTTTCACAAGCGTTTTAACGACATTACCTCACCTCAGGGAAATGTCATGAAGCTCCACATCATCACATTTCCCTTTTTCTCAAAACACCATGCAGCTGTTATGTGGAAAGATTAATTGTCATGAATGATTCAGATATGTTGGGATCTTCTACTGAAGCAAACATACAAAAATCAAATCAAAACCTGGAATTCAAACAATAAAAGTATCATCAGAAGATATGATAACTATGATCAATTACTTTAAAGATATCAAAAAAATGTAAAATCATACATCCTCACATTTCAGATATTGGAATCATGAAATGTTGGCATTCAAAACTTTTTTATACTTTTAAATTTATCACCCTTTGGACACCTTTTTGGAAAACATGTACAAATTATTCACCCATCACTATACAAAATCTCTAAACAGTTCAGGGGAGGGTACAACTACTTTTTAGGATGGTTTTTTATTCTGCTTTACTTTTTTTTGCTATTTTTTCCCAGACTTTTTTCCCATATTTATTTTGTTTTCATATTATTGCATAATTCAGACATTAAGAAGTTTATATCCATCAAACAAAAATCCATTTTACAGGATCAGTTATTGACTGAATACAGATCAATGTGTGTTTTGTGTCATCTGTCTACACAGTAGAAAACAAGCTGATGCAGCACTAATCAATCACAGCAGGGTAAGATTAAGTGATTGAAAAAGAACATTGACAAAACATCACATAGAAAACATGTTTGAATAGTAACAGTTACGATATAATCAAATTATTTAGTTTGGGGGACTTGAGGACAGATCAATTAAAGACTGCAAAGAACTGAATACTCTTGTACTTTAAGTCTTATCTTTAGAATATCAAACTCACGCTTCATACTCAAGATGGACTAAATCTTATCTAGATTAACCAATACAAGTTTGGTGATTCATTTTGGAGATTGCATAGCTTTCATTATGTATCAATGGTAAATTTCCCTCAGTGTTCCAATGAAAGAAAACACTTTTTTATTATCTCAGAGTTAAGAGATGAATCTACATAATATTGTCAGGAGTCAATCATTAAGGCACACTCACATTTTTATTGCCCTGTAATGTTATGCAATTAGGCTTTGACTGATCCACAGGGGTTGACATCATCTGAACTGGAGGTCTGACTGGAACTGGAAAGTTGGGTATTGATTTCCCATAACGGCACAACAGAATAGAGACAGAGGCAGAGTGGATAGTCAAACTGACCTCCACTCTGGAAATAAATGTCAGTCCTTTAGATTCTTTTTCTAATCTAAAAAACAGGACTTTTTCTTTGATAATCTCTGTGAAATATGAACACATGAATCCAGAACATTTGATCATTTTCACTAATTCATTAGGGAGGATTTTTTTGTTCAATCTATAAGACAGGGCTGGAGTGACCTCATAACCATCAATCCAACAACGAGACTTGGAAACCAACCAAGTAAGCAGAAAATGTGCCGATGTGATTAACATCCATTGGTTATGCCTTCACATACTGTAAAGGTGCTCTTAATGAGATTTACCATTATCATAGCTTACTTTAAACACGGTTTTTAATTTTGGTCACTTGTAGACATTTTTTTCAAGCCCCATTCTGTCAAAGTCAATAACTTTTCGAACGTTTCTCAAATCTATAAATATCTAAAATGTCTGTGGCACAAGATCTTAAGGGAATTCCTTCCATTAATCCTTATTTGCATTTAGAGATCTTTCTGTTCAAGGGGTCAACATGTGAAACAATCTATCTGCATAAGTAAAGCTCAGCTCTAACTGGGATCATTTTAAAGGCTGGGATTAGCCATGTGCCGTGTAATGTGTTACATTAGATTAGGCTACATATTGTTCGAATGTGAATAACCATTAAACAAAAGTGAAATCTTGAGATTAATTCTAAAGCTTGAACCCTGTAATGTCATGTCTTAAACATTGTAAAGAGTTAAAAGTTCAGTTAAAAATATGTTAAGAACATTCAGCTCATCATTGTGAAGGTGGCCTGTTGAAGCTTATTATCAACTCTTTGTTCTGTTATTTGTCCACATTATTTTGTTAAGGGAGACTATTACTGGTTAAATTCTCCTCCTCTGAAGAGAAAATCTTGTTCAGCATTAGTCAGCCCATATGGTAGAAGGAATTCCAAATCAAAATGTTTGTGGTGACTGTAAATTCCTCTGGAATAACTAACAGGACCCTACAGAGAATTTCATTTGCAAGAGAAGCTGCAGGTCATCTTGTTACTCAGTAAGAGAGTGGTGCTGCTTCACAATTAGTTTAAATGAACACCTACCCCTGGAAAATGTGTTTCCTTCCTGGGTAGTGGGTTGGGTAGTTTTCATACTGTCAAATCAGTTTGTGAGGGAGGAATGCTGCGGTGGGTCCTTACACAATCACTGAGCCATTAGATGGAGGTTAGAGCCGCTTTGTGACAAAATTCCTTTATAGCATCACAAATAAGGGATTTTGGTTAAACAAGCAGGAGTAGACTGTTCGGTCCAAGGTTAATGAACTCTACAGTGATGCAAATAAATGCTAACACCCACTCATAAACACAGTGAGCTTAGCAAAATATCCAACTATACGCCTCTACAGTGACAGAGCAGAAAATGATTATGTTTAGGCTGTAAGCAGGCCGGGAACCAGCCATGAAAGGTTTTCATTAGCTGCGTCAGTGTTTAATTGTCTCCTGAGGTGATGGGGGTTGTGAAAATGTGTGGGCTGTTTCAGAAAAGGGATGAAAAAAAATTTCCATTTTAATCAGTTTCTTTCCTTCATCAGCTTCTCCGCATAACAAGCACAACAAATTTGGTCAGTTTAGTTTGTTTAGCGTACAGTTTGGTTAAGAGTTACATTTAGAAACAAGCAGTTTTGGCTGTTTAAAAAGATACATTTAAGCTCTGGTTTTAAGTCTGGGCTAAAAGTGGGTTTACATCCAATCGGTGGTAAGAGTTTAGGAAATAATTTCCTTGAATATGCAGCCCTTTTTTTTATCATTGAAAAATCTGCATCATCCTTTAGAAGTAATCTCTGCCACGGACATCATCAAAGAATCTTTTTTATTATTATTATTTCATTTACATTTGTTGTAAGCCTACAAAATGCAGCTCAACCATGCAAATCATAGAGTGAGATATCACTGAATTTCTCTCCTCTTTAAAATGAAAAAACTCTTGTTTGAGTCTTTATTTGTATGTACACACTGAATGGCCGTCCAATAAGCTCTGTTGCATTTGGCTGAATCAGAGCAGATTATCTATCCTCGTACACTCCCGTCATCTGTTTTCTGTCACATCATGAATAAACCCTATGCTGCTGGAAGCCATTCATTTTTATAGGTTGCAGCGCTTCCGTGTGGCTTACTGATGATGCACTTTAGATCATAAGTCATTCCAGGCCTTACAGACTTCTTTCTTCCCAATCTTTTTTTATAGAGGCAGATATAACAAGAGTGCTGGCCCATAATAGGTCTGACTTCTAAAGATATTTTTTTTGCAATAACTAATCTGTCACTTTTATTTCTTAGATGTATTATAGAAGATTACACCTTGTGGTGAACCCTCTGTATTTATTCTTGTGAAGTCTTCTTTGTATTATTGCTATCTCCTGGAGAGGGTGCTTTGCTCTGTTGGATGTTGTCATATCCTTCAATCATCCACCATTGTTGTCTTCTGAGGATATCCTGTATGTTGCCATGCTCACAAACACTTTCTTTTTTCTCAGAAAGCATCAAACAGTTGATTTGGCTGTTCCTATGGCCCTTCGGTGGAATTGATTTATTTTTCAGAGAGCTCTTTTGACTGCAACAGCTTAACATGCTTGGAATCAATTCAAGACATTTTTTTCCTTTATCAATAGATGAAGAAATAACAGAAAATGAACCCACTTCTGTCTATCAAAAGCTCATAAGGCAACTGTTTATCACATATATGAGAAATAAATGGTTTTAAATGAAGTAGTCTGACACTAAAACCAAAAATCCTATGGGCCAATGTAGCGAAAAGATGAGTCTCTTTCTAATAACCAAAATGTTTTTCCTTCCAAACAATTTCACAGTAAGAAATATCTGTTTCATTCAGTTTTCTTCCTGCAATCGTTCCTGTGATACAGACAGTCTGTCATGAGATCCTGCTGCAAAGAAAACAGCCAAAAACAAAAACAGATAGACTTTATTTTCTCAACTCAAATGTCAAGTTGAAGACAGATAAGAAAAGGAAATCTCAATTCAGTTGTGCTCTTACATACCTCACATCCTCCTGGTCAAACACGTTTTGCAGCGTACAAGACAAAACAGGTTGACATTAAGGATCTCATGCGCTGTACAGCCTCATGCAGAAACACCAAAAGCAGCCACTATTATTCCAAATGCAAATGAGACCCTCTTCATTTCAAGGGGACTGCTGACATGCATTTTGTAATGTTGAACATACAATGGTTCATTAATTCATAGTTCCTGAGATGTGAGTAAGGTCCCCATTTCCCAAATCAGTGATTGTGTTTTAATTGACTGGTTAGCCACATGACCTCTATTCCCACTTCACACCATCACAATCATTCATCAACTGTCGATTAGGTGTCTCTAATTTTAAGAGTAGCCTCTACCTTGCTGTTGCTGTTTAAAATTCGAGTTCATGGCCTGCATTTACAGTTGTGTGAAAATTAAAGAATAATCTCTTCACAAATCGAGGCTTTTTTTTCTTTTTTTTTAAAGAAACATAATCTGTATCTTTATCAGATCTTGAAAATAGGTAAATACAACCTCAGAAAAACAACACATGACATATCACACTGTGCCATTAATTTATTTCAGGCTGGGATTGTTGTCTTGTTATTTTGACCCACTGGTCTTAGCTTATGTAAAACTTAATAGTGGTCTTTCCGATTGTTTAATGACAGTTTAATGACTGTTAATGTTGTTCAGTGACTAAACAAGCAACCGAAAACCAATAAACTGATTATGAAATCATGAAAATAACTATTAGCTGCAGCACAACTTTTATTATAACTCTTTTGATACATGTCTCGTGCCATTTTGATATAATTTATTTCCATGGCTTGACTGACTTTCTATTTGTACTGCACGTTGTTAATAACCTCAGTGCATTACCCACCAGGTGTCAGTAGCCAACCTTGCTCCTAGTAAAGCATGTTGTAAAGCCAGACAATGTATGGATCACTAATATTTCTCTGACAATCAACTGAATGAACAAATGAAAAAGGGATCATTGAATGTTTTTAAATCACAGCACTAGAGCTGTAAACACGCTATTCTAAGTTAGCTCTTTTTCCAGATTTGTCCTCACACCGCCAAACTGAAGCATCTTATAATGCCAAATGTTGACTAAGAAATATCACTTAGTATGACTCAGAGGAAATCCTAATAGAAAAGGATGCTTTGATCAATGCCCTACTTTTCTTGCAGAGGGAAGGCGGAGGGAGATGCGCAGTAGAGGCAGGCGGTACTACGTGTCCTCCAGTCATCCTCTCAACGCTCGAGCACAGTGGTGTGCGGCGTTTGAACAGCGCCAGACAGAGGAGCTTACGCCTGAGAGTGACTTTATTCCAAATATGAAGAGGAAACCAATAATTTCAGAAGCAGGACGTTAAAGCTTTGGATTTTTTTCCTTTTACCTCACTGTTGGATGTTTTTTCTATTTTTTTTTTAAATTTAATCTCATCGGAGGAATACATCTACCCTACTGAAATCTTCTGCCACTAACGGTCAACCATACCTGGCACAGGTCTGCATTTAACCGTTCTTTTCTTTTTCTTTATTTTTTTTAATATAAAGACTGAAGTTGGCTGACTCCAAAGCACTCACTAGCGCAAGTGAGTAATTTTTGAAGAAAAAATGTGATTCCCTTTTCTTTCCCAGGAAGCAGAGTCCCCCTCGTTGGCATCTGAAACAGCTGGGTAGTGTCGAGAAGATTGTGGATTAACGTTTTTCTCCTCCCCAAGAAAGCCCGGACGTCTTCCTGTGGCCTTTAGCCAAAATGAGCGTTGACTTAATTGAATTAACCACATGAGTGGAGTTTAAACAAACACATTTCTCACCGAAGGATTTTTTCCACATATCTTCCAAATTAAACGGCGCCAGGAAATCATGGAAAGCGAGGTTTTCACTCCGTTGCTGGAGCAGTTTATGCTCACGCCTTTGGTCTGCTGGGTAAGTTATCTAATTAAATATTCAAAGAGGACTAAGGCTCTTTAATTGAACACCTATTTCTATTTCAAGTGGTTATGGATAACCTTAACACCTATTTGGTTTGTCCCATTTATCTTCAGGTGAAGACAGTCGGGCAGCCAACAGTGACCGATGGCTCCAAATTATCGGAATATATTGAATTAGTGGATGGGATTTACCTGAACGAGATCATGCTTGAGATGTGAGTAATTTGACACATTTAGCAAGAAACCCATCTGTTCCCTGTATTGGCCTCCACAGGATTAGCCAAATGAGGGCATGCAAATCTTAAACCAGATCAACGTTATTTGTGCATAATATAACTAGCTATTTTTTTTTTTTTACACCATTGACTACGCTGTGGAGGAGGGTTAAAATGATTCTCACCCTGAGGCCTGTAGTGGGGTCATCCCTACATGCATAAATTGAACAACTGCAACCTCTGTCCAGCTCTTGATATTGCCTGCTGAAGTGAATGTAGGCTATTCACAAAGGGACCCTGTATTGGGGGCAATGAGGGGTTGCACTGTCAGAAATCTTAGCAGACAGTCATTGTCAGGCACCTTTTGAGCAATGCAGATTGTCTGCAAGCATCCGTGGTGCATGGATGGAGCTCCATGACTTTTAAGGGGTCCGTTTTTCTTTCACCCTACTCTGTCATCTGCAGCAGTCTTGAGGACACTCTGCTCCTAAGATGTGCCATGCTGTGCTGTAGATTAATCTAGAAATAGTAGCCTTATGCAGAGAAACACTGGTTGAAGCACCGAATCTAGATTGCACATTAGTGGTGCAGGCAGGCACAAAAGCACATTAATCTTTTTTTTTTTTTTAAATCCAAATCAAAGGGACTTCAATGGTTTGCTATATTTGATGAGAGACTTGGGATGCTTGAAGAGCAGGCATTGCATGTCAAATTTATCCCTTTCCAGTGACTGACTAATATATAAAGCATGACATGAGACAGATTTCCATTCCTTTGTCTGGCTCTGAGCGGCTTCTTCCTGCTAGCAGGACATTTTTTCAGAATTTCCACTAATGCTACACTCTTTGCTGTCAGCATTTACCCTGCATGCCTGACTAAGGAGCGTTCAGTCATGCCAGCTCCCAGTTGAAATGGATTGTTAATTCTCTGGAGGTTATGTGTGGCATTTCTTGAGGCACCTCCCATTAATACCTTATATTCAAAGTGTAGATTAACTGAAATTTATGGATAAAAAGATGGTTTGAGGAACAAATCTTTTTTTGCAGATTTTACGTTAGTAACAAATGCCAATGGTTTTATCAGGACTAAGCTGTTGCTGTGTGGCATGAAGAGCTGATTAACCCCAGTGGCAGTTTTCTGTCACTCTATGGTGTTGTCTTCTTCCAGCCTTCTACCAGTGTCCTAGGCCTCCTGCTGCTAAGCTGCCTATCCTCAACTTTAAACAACCCCTTCCATCTCACTCTCCCATGCTTGTTTTCCTTCTCCTCCACCAAGCGGGTATTCAGTGGTTTCGTATCAGAAACATGTTTATGGAAGCTGTTTTGGGTTTGTCTGGACAAGGCCATCTTTCCTTATCCACACATAGCCTTTTCAAAACACTTATCAAGTCAGCAGTATTTTCAGAGCCTTTTTTCACCCTTTTGGGACACAGGATTGTGGGAAAGCAGCTGGAAGGATTGGAGGAGAGAACAAGGCAGCAAATAATTTGCCAAAAACTAAAGGATGAAAACCTTTTGACAGCACAAGGAACATTTTCAAGAATGGTTTTCAAAGCCAGACGGCAGCTACTTTGCTATACATTTTAAGACTTAAGATTTGTGATCTGGGAATTCTGCATGCAAATAAATGGAATGAGGTGGATGATATAAATTTCTGTGGCTGGTTTAGTGCTGCTGGAGAGGACAGACCGAACTGTAACTGGCTTAGTGATAGCCTGACAGGATGTTGGGGATTGCCAGTCACAGACAGCACTATGTGTTTGTGCTCTTCTGCAGGGCTTCTGTCTGCATGGGAGTATGTGTATCTGTGGCTGTGTTTTTCTTTTCTTTTTTTTTTCTTTAAATGTGCATTTGGTTTTGGACAGAGGCAGCTGTTGGTAGACGTCTTGTCCAGCCGCCCTCCCACACAAAAGGGCTACAGTATCAGTCAGATCTTGCTCTGGTGAAACTGCTCCTTGTCTGCTTCCCTCACTTTATGAGCTGTGCGTCTCGATTCCTGCAGGCTCACTTTACAGAAATTTCATAAGCTTACACATCTAAGTTTTCTTTGTGGTGTTATTGATGAAAAATGTTTCTTTATTCCTTGTCTGAAGTTTGCAACATATTAAACAGAAACCTAGTGGAAAGGAGACATGGGAGCTTAGCAACACTTACTTCCCTTGAATCATTAAAAAAAGTTTAGAAGCCACAGGGGAGTTTTCCATCAGAACTGTAGGTGATAATTAACAGTGAATGTTTTCATTTAGTTTTCTAGGCTCTTGAACTCATACCCATTTCTCACATTTTCATCTCTCTTTGTATCGCCTGCTCTTATAGCTTGAACTATATTGTAATGAGTGTTAGTTTTGTACAAGCAAATAATCCAGTTGTGCTAAAAAAAACTTTGCTACTTTTACCTCTTGATTTTTATACTAAGACAGTGGTGCCCAAAGTCGGTCCTCAAGGGCTGCTGTCCTGCAGGATTTCAATGTTTCCTTCTTCAACACACCTGACTCAAATTAAAAGGATACAACAGCCTAAGAAACTCTGCATAAATACTCATTAATTTGAGTCAAGTGTGTTGGAGCAGAGATACATTGAAAACCTGCAGGATTCTGGCCCTCGAGGACTGGAGTTGGACACCCCTGTACTAAGAGAACTGAAGTGCTAAAACGACTTCACTTGAAACTTAAGTCAAAATTTGCTGGATGCTTGATAAATAGACAAATATGAATATTTTAGTTGCTGAACAGTAAAATACTGTCTCATATTCAGTTATTTTTGTTGAATATTTATTCATCGAATTGATATTTTCTCTCACAGCAATAGAAATGTAATATTTTAACTGGCGATGTCTGTTGTTGGAGTATAACCTTGGTGTTGCTGTGTGAATGTCTCCGTGTCACTAGCAGTTGTCATCGGACAACAGAGGGGGGAGCATGGAGTGAGACGAGAGACCCCGGGATTATCTTAACGGTTTGCTGACAGACGCCCAGATGGCACCGTGTCCCCTCCCCCTGCCGTCGTGTGACTGACATTATCTAGCCAATTAGCTTGCCTCCGTAGCGCTGTCAGACCAATTAGCTTTCTCACTCAGCAAGACGGTGCCTGTTAAATTTTTGTCAGAGTAACAACTGTCCAGTTGAAGTCTGTTCTTTTGCCAATTGTGTAGACACGTGCTGGTTCATTGGCCTGTTTGGTCAACCGTTCAGTCCGTCCTTGGCAGGCTGTTGGAGAGAAGTGAAGTTGAAGGGAAAAAAAGACTTGATGCAAAGCAGTTATAAATTTGTTTTCAAGTCTTTTTGCATTTTTATTATAATTCTGTAACTCAACTTTAATCCAGAAAATAGATCAGAAAGTGCTTGGTGTCCTAATTTGCCTGAAAATGTGTGAAGCCTTGGAGCACGCTTGGATTATTAAAGGAATGTGGTTGCACGTGTTCTCCCCGTTAATGTTTCTGTAGGCCTGAATTTTTAGACAGATCTGCACTTGTCTGTAAATCTACCCAAATCTGCTTGTACACATGGGGATGAGGGGATGAATACAAAGACCATAACCAGATGAAGTGAATATCAGAGAGTCTATATAGATCTGTGGATGTTGACTACAGAGTCAAAAATCCATTTTCCTCTCATGGCCACAGTTCTGTGGGGCCACATACACTCAACATAGTCATTACTACATCTGTAATCATATCATGACTCAGAGCCAGATGTGCTTTGTAGAATAATTCTGGTATTTGGTGGACCAGTACATATTGCCTTGTTGGTTTAAACCCTGAACTGATCAAAATTGCTTTCTTCTGTTGTTGATTGTTAAATTCTTTATTTGATTCCTGTCGGATGCAAAGGCATACTGAGCCTTAGTACGCCTTTTGATGCTCAAGTAGAATATTCTTAAATAAAAGAGCCATCTGGCAGTGTTTTAATCAGGAATCTAGTAAAAGATATGAATGAAGAACTGAGACAAAGTCTTCCCTACATTTTATTTGATATATTACATTCACATTTTTACAGTATTTTTTTTAAATTTTGTTTTAATCTTCACAAAGTTTTATACTTACATGCATCAAAACATAATTTTTTAATATAATTTTTTTTATGTGAATATCTTAATTAAACCAACCTTGATAACTGTATCAAATTCATCGAATTGCACCAAATTTTTTTGTACATATATTGTGCCTCAATTATATTTGCACAAAATAAACTATGTTGTTCTACCTTTTATAAGGGTGAAGCACAAATCTAGAAAATATCCTGAATGAACAGTTTTAAAGAAAATCACTCAAACAAGTAAGGTTCAGATTTTCTTTGCAGATATGTTTCATATGTTTGTTTTATGAGCATTAAAGACACCACACAGTTGCTGTTTATTAACATTTCAATAGAGATGTCCGATATTATCGGCCTACCGATGTTATTGGCATTAAAATGTAATATCGGAAAATATCTATCGGTTTTTACTTTTTTAATGACACAACTCTTACACAACATGCGCATATACACATCAGTGGTCGGCAACTGGCGGCCCGCGATCCAAATTGGCCCGCCGCTATTAATATCTGGCCGCCAGAGTACTTTCATAAAAAGAAAAAACTGATTGCAAGAGTCATGTGTCATTGTGCAGACATGACGCTGTTAGCACCACAGCCCCTATAGGCCCATTTATGCTCCCTTATGTACGTAAATAGGGATGTCCGTTTGAATGGTCGAGCTAGAGAGGAGGAGAGAGAGAGACATCCAGCACGTCAGCAGCTGGTGACTCTCAGCGCAGGTCAGACAGACTGGGAATGTTGGGCCAGAAAGTTAACTGTGAGAAACTTATTGTTTAGGATTTTTGCTACAAGCTAAACAGCACACAGCTCTTCTAGTTCCAGCAGAGTTGCGTGTCTGCTTCATCACTGCTGGGTAGAGAGAAGGAAGCTAATACTGAAGCTAGCTGCTGCTTCAGCCTGGAATCACCTCACATCTGCCCTCCGACCACAGTTTGGAGGCAGGAAAGTTTAACAGCTGTTTCTGTCAGAGTTTTTCCAGAGAATGAAGTCACAGTTACTAAACCTTCAGAAATGTTGCTTCAGGAGCAAAAAGACCAGATGGAAAGACAAGGAAAATAACTGGTCTGTTGTTGCTAATGCTTCTGTGGGCACGGTGTTTAGTTCACCTGGAGACCCCCCATAGACCCAGCCAGATCAGGTTCAGTCCCGATGTTTCCCTGACCCACTTCTCATCTACCTGCTGTACAATAATGGACACTAGAGCCCACACAATGTTTGAAATATAACAAAGTTAAAAATCACTTGTGTATGGAACATATACACATATCTTACATTTGTTTATACAATTTCCATTTGGGTTTATAAAGGCCTATAGCCTATATATATCCGTCTTTATATATCTATATTAGGGGTGCACCTCGGCCTGGATTTCCTTAATTTTGGGGGATCAGTGATTGGCCGATCCTTATGTGAAATCGGCAGATTTTCTGCAGTACAAGAAAAAGAGTTAAAATTTGCAATTTATAATTCATGCAAGGCTGAAATAAGTCGTGGTGGGGCCGCAAACAAAAGGTTCAATACAACAAACCTTGTTAGCCAACCTTTTCATTTATATAAGAGAACACTACTTCATGGTTTGTATATCATATCATATCATGTGTGTATATATATGGAGATATGTGATGTTACGTATCTAAAATAATTTCGTTTTTCTTCTCTGGGGGGAACCCACATACTGTATATCGGTATCGGAAATTAAGAGTTGGACAATATTGGTATATCGGATATTGAACCTCCCTACTTTTCAACCTTTGGTGCATTCCTCTGTCCTGTAATTTATCTGTCTGATTCGACGGGAAGCTTCTTTTTTTTTTTTAAGAGCGAAGGTGGCATAAATGCTGAATAAGCCTCTTAAACCTGAGAAGTTGTTTCTTTTTTTTCCATATAAATTCTTTCATTTGGTATGTATATAGGCTAAACAGTTAACACTGAATTCCTAAATGCTGGTTCTAAAGATCTTCTTACTTTTCTGTCATTCCCTCTTTGCATCACCTTTCAACATACAAATGCACTTGGCCTTTACCTCTTATTTTCATACTCCTGATAATGTCTTCATCATCCCTTTTTATTCTTTTTCTGTCCGTCCTTCACCTCTTCTGCTCTCTCCCTTTTCTCTGCTGTTTAATCTTGCATTTTGAAGCCTTTGTTGGCTCTTGTGGGGCTATCTAAGCCGACATAGTTGAGATTCCAGCTGGACTGGTGAATGGAGACAGACAGATCTACTGCTGGGGTGTCAGTCTGCTTGCCAGCTACTGCCTTCAAAGTGTGAAGTTAGACATTAATCTGGCAATCCCCATAATCATCTTTCTGTCATGCCGGTTTCTCTGTGCCTAAGAAGTAAGAGGATGTGTATCAGAGCTGGGAGGAAATGACATCTGTGACCTTGAGAAGAAAATTTTCACAAGGCTGTTGATGTGAACCACTCAAGACCTTACAAATAAGGTCACGTTTAAACTCAGAGTATTGTTACTTTTAGTTTCTCTATGCAAAGCCATTTTGATTTACATAATCTGACTTGAAGTAATACAATGTCAAATTTCCGTGCTCAGCATGTTTTCAAACAAATGATCCAGCTAGTTTCATGATGAATATCATTTGACTGTGAATGAATCACAGCCTATTGCAAGTTAAAATTGGATGTATTGATGCTCATACATTTATTTATTCGCCTTTCAAATTTCCATTTAGTCTGCGCTCATTTTTATTTGTTAATTTGCTTGTGCTGCTTTTTGCAGTTAATGCAAACTCGACAGTTCCTCCATCTGTTTCTAGCTTTTTAATGGCTCAGGGGATTTAATCCTCTCTGCGCCCTGAAAGACTTTAGCTGAGAACCATCAGTGGGAATTGTTCATTTCTATGAACTGCAACTTTACATTTAGAATTAACATTAAAGTAGAAATAATTATTGACCAGGTATGATATTTCTGTCCCAGAGAGTAACTTGGAGCACCTTACTTGTAAGGAAGGATTATGCCAGTGTTATTAGGGAATTGTACCATGTGTACCAATTCTACCATAATTTTGTCTCATTTTTGTGATATCATCTGAATTTTCTTAAGTTGAAGTGCTGAAGTTCTGTATGGGATCACACCCTGCTTGGCAGGAATGAGTCCAGCTGCAGTTCCTATGGATACAGAGGTGGAAGAGAGGAATGGCAAGAGGCCCCATGGAAACAGAAAGACAAAGACAGGAGAGAAATGACTCTGACGAGGAAATGGGGTGGTGGGAATTGGGAATTGTATACAAATGATCCCAACTGCATTGGTCTGTTTGTGTTCTATATAATAGTTCCCATGAGAAAAGGGAGGGTGCAATCTTGAGTTTTTCTGTGACAGATATTTCACATACCTGCAAAACTGGCTTCTGTAGTGTACTCTTCTTTTTTTAACACTTGGTGTTGTAATATGCATGTACAATAGGGCTGGGGGATATGGCGTAAAAATAAAATCTCAGATTTTTTCAAACCAAATCCAGCTTCCAATTTTATTCAATCTTTTTCCTTTACTTACTTAAAAACATATTAAACTTATTAAAAACAAGCTATATTCCAGGCGTGAGGGACGGCTCACTTCACTGTATATCTGTTAGTGCTTTCAGACAAAAACTGTTCTGGTGCAAAGGGGGCTGAGCCCGCTGGAAGCCCAAGGAGAGCATTTGCAGTGCATATAAAAGAAGGGGGAAAAAATCCAGATTTTCATGAAAATAGTCATAAACTGCAAATTTGATTTATCGATTTGATCAATTTCCTAATCTTATTTAGTGTTTGCCTGATACCAAGTTGGAGACTTTGTTGATGGAAATTATCTGCATATTAACTGTGTCTAAATGGTTAAAACTAATATCTTGTCTGAGTTTGGTGCATGAGCTGAATATCATTTGTAAAGACCGCTTAAAATTTCGCAAACAAAAGCTGGTTTGATGTTTTCACAGCATTATTAAGGAATATTTATGTGTCAGGTTTAATTTGTAAGGGTGAGTTACACTTACCCACACCTGGGGCCTGTTCCAGAAAGCAGGTTATGTAGAAAAATCTGAGTTTGTTAACCCTGAGTTGGTGGAAACTCTGGGTTTTCTGTTCCAGAAAGTGAGGTGAATCTTACCCTGAGTCTGTTACCATGGTAACTAACTCAATGAAGTAAACCTACTCTCTAGCAGGTTCACCATAAGGTAACCCTGAGTTTCTTTCTGTCTCCTCCCACCTGAAGCAGCTGTCAGACATGGTTTGTTCATACTAATGCGATTCTAGAGATTTAGAAGCTGAATTAATACATAATCATTTATTTAGGGAGAGGACTTTTTACAACTCAGACAGACGTGTTATTTCTTGATCAATATCTCACTAAACGGCACTGTTTTGCAGTCACTCGGCTTTTCCAGCTCTACTTATCCAACATTGCACGCATGTGATGACGTCACAGCAAGATTTGTAGTTTGCATTGCAAGACTTCATACTACTTTGTAAATTTAACCTTTCTTTATAACGTTGGCAACATGTAAGATTTTAGAAAGACAACAATAGTCATGAGGAAATTCCTCACACATCTGAAATCATAATTCCACATATTTGTAGCAGAGATCTACTGCCAGTCTCCTCACCATCCTCTTCCTCCTCTCGTGAAGGAGATTAATCTTAGTCCCCATAGCTATATCTAAAATAAAAAATACAGATAATAGGTGAGAGGACATACTTTGAGTTATATCAGTATATATATCAGTATGAAATGGACAAAAAAAAAAGTATGATTATGGTCTAATTATGGCACCAATCAGCTTAAATAATTAGCTTTTTGTCAGCGGTTGGAATGTTGAATCCAGGTATCGTGGCACCATTGATGATGGCTTTTTGTCGTGGTTCCCAACTCTGGGTAAAGATACTCAGAGTTGACTGAACCAACTCAAAGCAGCTCTTCTGGAACTGAAAACTCAAAGTTGCTCATCTCAGAGTAAGTTGACCCAGAGTTTCTTTTTAGACTCAGTGAACCTCCTTTCTGGAACAGGCCCCTGAACTGATAACCTGAGCACGGCTATTAAGTAATCATTTGTGTTTGTGTCGTTGCTTACATGGAGGTCCAAGCCCACACTCTACCGCTGTGTTTGGACAGCGTGGATAAGCTGTATCCCCAACACGTGGCAAAATGTAGTTTGTATTTTCTCTTTGTGTGTGTGCATTTAGGCTATTTTCTGTGTCTGTGTGTATGTGCATGGGCATGTGCCTGGCTGCCCAAGCTGAGTGTAATTTAGTCTGTCATATATAGGTTAACACTACTCCATAACCTACTCAGCCAATCAAAGATGGGCAACGGGAGGAGGAAGCCCAGTGGCCCCAGGCTCTAAGGCAGTAGTGCCAATCGACAGCACCGACGGACTGGCTTATTGACTGGCCGTCTGGCCGACTTGCTGACTAGTTGTCTGTCTTGCTGGCTGTTGAGCTGGCTTTGCCTGTCTATCTCTAATCTATTTGTGTATTTAAAGTGTTAGATTAACTGTATCAGCAGGATCAAAGAGGGGGAGGTGATAAGTGGAACTTTTTACAGCTGTTTCTGTCTTAAATCCCTGTGTTTGCCTTCTAATCCACAAAGGTGCCTGCCTACCCTGTGCCTTGTATCTAAGGCATCAGAAGTGTTGCTGTGGCCGCCATCTTCTCATCTGACTGGGATGATGATGGAATGTTTGAATAGGGTTGTTTTGTTTTTTTTGGCATTTGGCATTTTTCTTTTTTTCTTTCACATACACACATCACACATTCACCACACCACCCTGCTCGCCCTGATAGGATTACAGTCTCCTTGGTGCTTTTTAATTAATGAGTTAAATAGACCCCCTGCAATGAACCATGGAAGGGGCTGTGTGAGAAGTGGAGGGGGGGTCATGTGGCTGTTCATTTAGACCAGTATTAAAAGAGTTCTGTATCCTTGTGATTAGCATGAATGTGTGGTGCATGTATTAGGGCGGAGGCTGATCAAAAGGCTAACTAACACATCTACACTGCAGTTGACTTGAAAGGTGGGCTTTTCATTCAAAACCAGGAATTCTGCCTTTTTTGTCTTAATATAATACCTTTTTGCGCCTTTTTAAATATATGATTTCAGGGTTAAGCTATTAAATCTGTTTGATTGCTTAACATCTATGTTTTTATTATTGTTCCTATGAAGAGAATTTCAGTGTGGCTAAACTAATGGTTTATACCATTTGGATGTCTATATTTCTGTTTAGAAAAGGTTTACGTGGATTCATATTTGTAATTTCTGTATGTTTCTAGCAGAAATGGAGAAGCAGCATGTTATTGTAATTAGAAAAATTCCTTTCCACCAAATAGCCACTGTGACTCGAAACATTAAAGCAGAATGTCCTTGAGGAAAATACAGTGCTTCACCTTTAACCTCTTCTCGAGAACAGAAATGGGCAGAAAATGCACATGAGAAATCTTGATTCTGTTGTGGTTTTTTGGTAAATCCAGATTTGTCTTGGATATATTGTGCCATTCTTGATTTCAAGAGGGCAGATGCAAGCATGCATGCACACACACACATGCATGACTTCACATGTGCTACACTCTGCATGCATACATTTATAAACAGTCAGGACCCTCCTTTCCCCCTACTCAGGGTGGAGGAGGGTAGTGGCTGGCTGATGACCCTCTATATAGGTCATTGGATGTATATGTTCAGAAATTTGAAAGGCCTATCATGAAAAAGAGAGCTGCTCATTAACTTTGTTGTTGTGAATTTCTGAAAATGTTCTGAAGAACATGAATACTTTCTGATAAGATCCCAAGACAGATTCTATAAATAAATTGAAGAGATCCGTTTTTGTTTGGGAAGATTTCTTGTTGATATTTTTCTTTCTCCTACAAGCATGAAAACTAAAAGATCGCTGACGCACACACTGTCAAAATAGGCTCCCCAAATGTCTCAAAGTATGTAGTAAAGATAAAGATGTAATGTTTCATCAATATCTCTTAATACTTAAAATATTTTTCCATTTTAAGAACCACCATGGTACTCTGTTATTACACTTGACATTAAATTCAAGGGATTTGAATGTTATACTTCTCATTTCAAAGAATAAGAATTGTTGTATATCTTGTATATTTGAAATATCAAATTGGTGAGAACATCCCAGGGCCTACTAATAGTAATGCTACTGAAGGAATTTATGCATCCTATGTGCTACAAATTTTATGGCAGATCAGTTTGCGAGTTTTATAAAAATAGGCAAATTTCCAAGAATTCAGCTTAAAAAAAAAAAAGATTTCTTATCTACTTAAAAAGAAAATTATCTAAAGTTTGAGATACTAAAATCTGCAAGAAATACAGAAATGACAAATATTTTTGCAACGTGGCTCAGTAAGTGTTGGAATGTCTGAACTTTTCATACTTGTGACACCCATGATAATATCAGTTGCCATGCTTGCTCATCTCAGCATTCCTTTGGCAACACTCAAATGAAAAACACACAGCCTCTGTGTTCTGTATGCACGCTGAAGATACTTTTCTTTGGTTCAAAGAGATGAAAAGAGATAACCGTCATGCTCAGAGGTCATAGAATTACTTGCATGTTCCACATCAGTCTGGTCCAAAAACAAAAGAAACAGAAAAAAGGGAGGTTTTTGAAGTTAATAATTGTAATCTAAAGGCTGGAGACCGTGCAGTCTGAAATGCTGATGCCATCATAATGTAAGGGTTGCATTTATATTTATATCTCTAAGTGTCTCTAGTTCCATTTACATGGTTATCAATGGTTTACTAAAACAAAGATCCACAGTCACTGTGCTGTTAATACTTTGACAACATGCACTTGTCATAATGAGCAACATACAAATAATCCAGTTTTGTAAGATGACTGTTTCTTTTAAACTTCCTTTGGAAATTGATCTGATTATATGGTGACACCTTTTTGTTTTTTCTATTACAGAAATCCTAAGGCCACTGTGCAGAGGACCAACAAGAAAGTGAACAATGACCCCACGCTGCGCATCCAGAACCTCTCTATTCTCATCAGGCAGGTTAAAGCCTACTATCAGGTAAGAATTCCCTAAAGTAATGGTTTCTATGCTGAGATTAACGTTAAAAGTTGTATAATGCATAGAATGAGGTGGGTCTGCTGATATAGGTCAGAAATCACTTAGGCTAACCTCCTTATGATCTCCTATGCTTTAGCTGGTGTGGCCATCATTCAAATTGTAGGTTATACTTTTAAGTTGCAGTGGAAAAATACAGCCAGTCAAATCTAGCCTCTACGCTTTCTCTCGACTACACACATAATTCAAAGTGTCTACACAAGCACATGGCTTTTAAAGACTTGACTGTATAAACAGAGTTATATTTGCAGATGTTTATATGTGTGATGTGGTATCATGAGGCCTCATCCAAAAGTCAGAAAGCTCAGTAAATTTAAAGAGACATCAGGAATGTAAAACACATTGATGCGGGAACGTGTCGCCTGCTTATGCTCAATGTCTGGGATTATTTTATTTTTAAAACAGAGCTGCATATGTACCTTTATCTTGCAGCATTACTTAAATGCCTATGTAACAGATTGATTTGACCTGACTCAGATAATTGAAGTTGATATTTACACACTGAGTCATGTGGAACAAAGTTTTATCTGCTCTTCTGTCTGAGTTCTTTACACAGCACACTATCGGCTCATCAAGCTCTTAAATGCATTGCTGATATCACCACAATCTGTCATTGCTTGGACCAAAAGGAAGTAACTGCAACTTGTCATTCATTTAATGAGAAAAATACGAGCGGAAGAGGAAAGATTTAAGCTGGACTTTCTTGACAAATAGATATCATGAAGTTACGCTCACACTCATTACATGGAGCTTTTCAAGTTTTATATGTTGAACTGATCACAAGTGCAGAGCTGTCAATTAAGGTAATATTGTGCTTGCATATTTTTGCATACTTACACTGGTTCACTGAATAGTGTCAACAAAAAGCACCAAGTTTTGATATTAGCTTTTTCAAAATGATAAAAAAAATGGATTCAGTTTATTTTATGACAATTTTGCAATAATTCCCCACAATGGCAAAGCAAAAACAAGTTGGTAAGTGTTTTTGTAAATATATTGACAACAAAAATGAAATCAGATTTATATACAAATTCATTCTCTTTCCTTGGCACTTGGTCAAAGCTGGGTTTGATTGTTTAGTGTTTAAGTGGGGAGATTCTCAATGCCTGGTTTGCATAAATCCTAGGGAATGGTTAAACCAATATTGGGTTTATTTTGAAAACAGAAGGCCCTCGTTGTCTCATTTTAATATCAATTACAGGATCCCATGCAGTGATGTAATCTCATTACAAATGAGAGGCTATGGCCTCTCATCCATTACTATTGTGCATGTCTCTGGTTATTTGATTTACTTTATTTTGCTCTCAAACATTATTGCTTAAATGTGATACCAGTTCCTCACTATGTGAAGCTGGTAATTGTAAAATCTAGGAACTTTGCAAATGAGCAAAGCTCAGATTGAATATGATTCACTGCTTTTTGTGTCAACTGTGTGAAAAACAACTGTTAAGCATGAATCAGCATGATGATGTTGTGACAGTCCAATAAGTTAGAAATGTTATCGTGGCCAAGCAGTTTTACCAAAAAAGATTGCCTTCTAACTCTCTTTAAGGCTGTTGAAGTAATCCTTAGAAGTACTTCAAGTTGTTGCTTTAATTTATCAACCTGCTGTTTTTGTGTTTGAGGCTCCATCCTTAGTCTTGCCCAAAAAGTCGATCAAGATGAGTTAATTGCTTTGTTGGGTCACGGTTGCCCTGGTTGTGAACATCCTGTTATTCACTCCTGGGTCATCTTATTCAAACAATCATCCCATTCTTTAGCCTTTGATGTTGTGAGCCTGCAAAAGCTCCACAAGGCTTCAGAAAGCTTGCAGAATTATCTATCAGTTACCGCTGAAGGTTAAGTAGTGACCTGTAAAGTTGGTGGATGATGAGATGACGGGAAAGGTTAACGACATTATTAGGTGCATCTTTGTTGCTCAGTTAGTGACAGGACGAAACATACACAGCTTTTTTTTTTCTTTACATTGTGGGGGCTTTTAACATGATCTGGGCTTCTTAGTATAATAATATACTCCATCTTTTTGAAAGAGGTTTGAGTAGAACAAGACATTTTTTTGTGAGAGTAATTATTTTTATTTATCATCTGATTTATTTACAATTTCCTGTTTGTTTATTTTTTGTTGACACCTTGAGTGTTACTTAGCTTTGGCTAGCAGGTTTCAAAATGCACTGATGACATCTTCCAATAGACTATTTGTCTTGGTCAGTGTTGCCTGCGTGTCCAATATGTATAATGCAAATACTATTAAAACTCACCAAAATTTCTTTCTCTTTTTTTCAAAAAATGTTTCCATTTGGTAATTATTAATAGTGATTCTAGTCAGTTGTTTGATTCCTTGTGCTGATAAATGACAGCAGAGAGCCATATTTCAAACAGTATGGGCATACTGTTGGTTTTAGACAATCTGCGGTGCACCGTGCATGGTATCAGATTTAGGTGGACATTGCAGGACAATAAGGACACTCTTGTTCCTCTGTGGTGTTTGATTAATCCCCCCCTTTTGTCTGTGCATCACCCTGTTGACCTTTTAGTCACACCATTCAGCCCAGCCTCACAGGGACCACCAACAGATTTAAATCCCTTGCTGTGTGTCTGAATGCCCCCATGATGGCCTTCTAGGGACTTAACCAGCCACCGAAAGGTTTCTGGATAAAATTTGATTGTCCATGTTTTGTTAACTTGGGGATCTCTGTGCGGTCTCAGTTGGCATAAAAAATCTTTAGTAGAAAACAAGTTATTTGGTTTATTTTATTTTAGTTGTTTTTCCTGTGCTGACCCTTCTTTGGTTATATTCTTGTCTATTATGCTTTTAGTTTATTAGTAGCTGCAGTAGTTGCAGCTTTGAAATGAAACTTTGTTGAGAGCAGACAAAGTGTATTAATCAAATGCTCTAAATTACATCCTGTAAAATATTATACAAAAAAGAGAGAATTGATACATGTGTGAGAGATGATACAAGTGTGAAGGAGCCGGAGGTAGCGGAAAGATTTCCTCTATCGGTCCAGACCAATCAATGAGTAGGGCTGGGTATCATCACTAATTCCCTGAATCGATTCGATTCACAATAGTCTATTTCGATTTGATTCTATTCGATTTCGATTCATTTACAGCTAATAAGTGTTTAACAACACTTATTTTTCTTTAATCTCAGGTAACTTTTTTTTTATAAAACACGTAGCATGATAATAAAATTGCTCTAAATTGGGTAACGTCATCAGAAAATATGGACATACCTGCAAAAAATAAAAATGGACATAAAAAAATCGATCCTTAGTTTTATGAATCGATATTGAATTAATTTAACTTGAATCGATTTAAATCAATTAATCGATTTTTTTAAACCCACCCCTATCAATGAGCACGGTTTTCTTCTTCTTCCTGCTTTTCATTATTGATGATCAGTGGTTGTTTTGGGGAGTATCACCCCCTAGCGAGCAGTTGTTTTAACTATGTGACTTTGTCCAGGCTGTTTGGTCCACTTCAGTTAAGTGCAGTTTGAATGCAAACCAAGTCAAAGGCAGGTTTGAAATGTTTTAGAAATCCCCCACCCAATCAAACCGAGTCCCCCGGACTATTCTGGTGTAAATGCCCCCTTAGTCTGAGTCATGGCTTCATTGCTCTAAAACTAAAGAAACATGTTAATCCTCAAATAATTATAACCACAATGTAAATCCAACACACACACAGTGTCTGCACTGAGACAAATGTCACTGGGACATTGGGGGATAGAAGGCTTTGAGATTTCCATTTATGGTAGTTCTTCTTTCGCTTACTGGTATCACATTTCCAGAGACTTATGGATAAAGCTGGTATTACTCAGGTTTTAGTTTAATGGATTTAACAGGTTTTCTCTTTACTGTGTTATTCAGCTCTGTGGAAAGGACCTGGAGCAAATGGCAGCCTTGTATGGTTGGTTGCTTCCAGTGATTCAATAACTTGAGCTCACTCACTCTTTGAATTAAATTATTGAAATAATTTACAGTGATCTTTGATCTAAATTGTTAAAACAGCACTCTCTAAGTCTGGACATGGCTGGATGTCAAGATGAATAGTCAGTATGTGCATTAAAGCATATAAGGAAAATGAAAAGTAACTCACCAACATGAACACAGTAATTTAACAGTGCTTTGTACACACCCCCGCCCTAGTGCACAGATGTGTTGTCTCTTGTGGAAAAGCTTGATATTTCATCCCTGGGTTGGAAGGTCGAGGAAAGGAGTTTATTAAATTGAAGCCCTTGTTGACTCCCCAGAGGATACTCTGGTGTCAAGAGAAAACTAATTCATTAAGCTTGTTGAACCACTGAAGGCAGACCGTTGAGAGCCTTTCCTCTGACTTTCCTTTGTCCTTTGCCCCTCCTATTCCTTACCCCTGCCTTTGTACATGAATCTGTGTACATGTGTGGGGAATGTATGAGGAGAAGCACAGTTCTTGAAAAGAAATTCAGTAATTATGGTTGAACTGTGTTTGTGTCAACATCATTACACACTGGTCTGTACCTCAGTTCGAAGTAACATTTATTGCTCTGGTAAAGTAGATTGTGTAGGAGGAGATCAGAGTCTAGACGGGCTTGACTCTTTGATTTTAGAATCTGGTAGACCGATCAAGGTTGAGTAGCTGCAAGGCAAGGCAAGTTTATTTGTATAGCACATTTCATGTACAGGACAATTCAAGGTGCTTTACATACAAACATTA
>JBBBVU010000017.1:21595484-21625623 GCA_037177055.1 Atherinosoma microstoma
CGCTGCCTCTCCGTGTTTAGTTCTGACTCTGGGAACTGAAAGTAGACTTGACCCTGATGACCTGAGGGATCTGGTTGTAAGCTATGTTTCTATGTTAATGTTTTTTACATCTTCAATGTTTCCACAAAAACTGGTATGTTTGCATGGACACTAATCTAATAGTAACAGAGGGATACCTTTGCATGCTAATACTCATCAAATAACTGTTTGGATATTAACTTATTTGTTTGTGCAGTCATTTCTGTCTACTGACAGGTTCATAGCTCTAGTCTTTAGTCCAAATATATGCCAGGCCTTTTTTTAATTTGGTGGTCTTGGTTTGGCATTCTCGGGTGGGATGTAATATGGAGCATCAGGCAGATCAACTTAAATCTTTTTCTCAAAACTTACTAAGTAAATCAACTGGTTTATGAAAGTCAGGCTCAAAGAGCGTCTGGTGTCATTTAGTGTCAATACTAGTCATTCACACTGCCAGGAGGGATTCTACAGGAGGGGTTATAGGTTTTTTCTTCTAATTGATAAAATACTTATTTAAAAAAATCTGTAAGCTTAGGTAGATTTTATTAAACATTAGTCTGTGTTTTTATCTGTTGCACACTAAGAGTTTTTTTCTACTTCTATCCTTAAAGGTTTAGACATTACTTTTGGGTATAAGAGGACTTCTGTCCACTTTACCACTGCTTTGGTTTGGGGTGTGGCATAAACACTGGGTAACAGAGGACAGCATTCATGGAGAGTGTGCCTGGCCCCAAAGCTTTGCAAGGATCTTTGGGCAGTCTCAAAACTGCACGAAAGGTTATTAGCTCCATGTCTTTTATATGTTTATTATGCAGGCTAGAAGGCCAGCATGAAAAATGTTAATACCCTGTGCAAAGTAAGATAGTCTCTCTTAGCCCCTTTCTCCAAAGGTTTTTTACTCTATTGTTGCTATAAATGAATGCTCAGTGTTTCAGTTATGAAGTCTGGGCTCAAATGTCATCAGTCTGGTAGTATTCAACCTTATAAGTATGGGGGGTTAATTCTCTGAACTTTCATGGCTGATTTATTCCCTCACTTTTTTTTACTAGGCTTGGAGAACACACTTATAACTACTTACATGGTTATTAGAGTTATATACAAAATTCTTTATTCAAATGGTCTCCGGAATTCAGCTTACTTAACAGTTTCTGGGGTTGGGACATATACGTGTGACTTCATTTCTTGTTGACCCAAAGCCTTACAGAAATGCTCTGTTGCTAGACCAGAGTGAGGTTGACACACTGTCACAATTTCTTATGTCTGTTCATGACCACAATCCACTGCAACTGTGGCTTTCAAAATGGAGGAAAGAATTTTCCTTTTCTGTGATCACAGTTTTTGCCTTCTACTAGAAGCTTTTTATTTCTTTTAATTTCCCTGAAATTCCCCTTTTGCCTCCTTGTCTTGCTGCTTCTTTCAGCATCAGTCATGGTTAAATCAGTTTATTAGGGCATGAGCTTGAAGCTGCAGGCTAAATGTGTGTTGTCATGCAGACTCACATGCTTGCTAGTCTGAATATTCTGTTGATGATGCCAGTTTACTTGCTAGGTTTTGAAGCAATCACACAGGTAGTAGACAGACAGTCACCACTTTGGTAATATAAGTCATTGTAGAGGTGAATCAGATGGATATAGATTCATGTCCTTTTGTTGTAGCAAAAGAATAGCAAATAATTCAGAGTTAGTACAGTTTGATTCAGCCAGGCAAGGAGCAGCAACACATTCAGTTTAAGTGAAACTGATTTGATAATATCAAAGCCACATATTTCTCCTATGTAGCAGATCTTTTCACATTTCCATCAAAGGAAGGATTTCTTTTGCATGCAGTCATAAACTGTATCTGACCTGAAACAACAGAAGTATTACATTGATGTAGTTTAAGTGTTACTTATTGCTGCTGGTTTATAATTAGCTGCTTACATAAAATAAAGGAAAAAAAGTAGCTTATTTTCAGATTGCACACACATGTCCTCCTATTTGTGTTCATGCTTTGTTTCCTTTCACATCCAGAACCACTCAACAATTACATCATATAATCACAGCCTTGAGTAGGAACTGAACTTTTTTTTTCTTCCCTCAAGAGTTGAATTGTATGCATGCAGATGTCTGTAAGCAGTTTGTTTTTGCACCTAGTGAGAAAAAGCACATGTGAGTAGAATTTCTGGAAGTAAGTACAGTAGGTTCCCATATGCTAAATTGAGTTATTTTTAGATGCTGGCAGAGGAATAAGGGGAAACTCAAACCTGGGTTCTCTTTTTTTCTTTTTATCACTGATTAGTGAACTAGAGCATGTCTGTTGTTTTACACCGCTGTTGCATACAGTCTCTGAATGATAATCTTCAAAATTTTAGGGTGCTAATGTTATTTTTATTCAGCAGAACAATCCATAGGCACATATGAACCGGACAGTTCTTGAGGCCCTTTGAGTGTTAAGGTACGGGGAAGCTCCCTGAAGGAAAACATACGTGCTTTTTCTCTGACTGCAATCAAACCTCGAATAGAAATTCTAAAACAAAGTAATGTTCAGAAGATGATGGATTGTTGACCCCAGTCAAATGACATTGTAATTTCTTTGCTGTACAGGAGATCAATGAATCCTGGACTTAACCGTTGATTCTGTGTTAAGTCAGGTTTTTTATGCTAGCAGTAAGAACTGTTCTTCATTTGGAATGGTGTCACCAGTGTTTACAGTTTTGTTTGGTCTTTTTGTAATTGCAGGTTCTCATGTAAAAGCAATTACTGTATGTGAACTTGAAACCACTCTATTTCCTGTGATTCAGACTCAAAAGAGAAAGATAACTTCCTCTAATAGTTAAAATGATTATAAAAAGTTTCCTATGGTGTGAAAGCACTTGCTGTACTACTTTACAATTTCCCAGCTGGGATGATGATGATGATAAGGATGATGATGACGGCTATTATTATAATAATATTTTTAAGCATAATAAAATGTTAAAAAGAATAAACGAAAATATCCTGCATCATACTTGCTTTAAACAGTCATTGAAAACAACAATCATCTCAGCTAGTCTACAAATTGACAATCCCACTTTATTTTTCTACATTAATTTCAATTTTGTGTGGGCCTTTCCAGCCAGCATGAAACACAGCCCTGGGGTTATGGGATGAAGTTTGAGAGGTCAGGCTTCCCTAGCCCACCTGCTTCTACCTTTTATAGTGAGCAGTGGGATCAACCAGTCCACTCATTCTGCCTCAGGGTACTGTTGTAAAAAGCACTTTAGCTGATAGATAACAACAGGGAACAAAAGAAACAGGCTACTAATGATGTTTTACCTCCTCATCATGAAAGAGATGATCAGTCCATCTGGCCAGCAGTAGAGCCTGACTGCTGTTCTTTTCAGGATAGTTTTTATTGCCAAGAGCAATAGAGTCACATTTAGTTAATCCGTATATGCATTTGCTGCGTTTCACTTTTACCTTTTATTTGATTCGATATTGGCTGCTTGTAGCAAACGGATATTTGCAAAGACTGACCAGCTATTAAACCACTGTGGTTCTCCTTAAGGCACTGGTTGTGTGTTTTATAAGAGAAAGGAGTTATAGTGCTTTGCTCCATGCATAATATTGAGCAGACCCCTTTGTGCACTTGTCTGGGTCTGCTACTGTGCTGAACAGCAGCAAAAGCTTTCTTTTCATTGATTCAATTTTGGGATGTTGTGATATCTTGTGTTAAGTGCATCCTCTTTGTGTGTGTTTAGATGTGAGAAAGCAGAAGAATGGTCCTTCCTATTGCTGGTAGGAAATAACCTATCTGAGCTTGTATTCTCTGCAGTTTTTCTGCAGTAGAGAAGTCCGCAGAGGGCAGGAGAGCTTATGTCTAAACATTTACTGTACTATGTGTGTCAGACTCTCTAGCATGGGGAGAATAAACCGATCTCCCCGTTTCTATGGTAACACTCCATGTCTGCAGAATGGGTGTGATTCAGGCTTTCAGGGTTCAGGCAGCATGTGCACACACATACTCGGTAGCAGCACAATTAGTCCCCTGTTAAAGCTTTGCCGGTAGCGGAAATGGTGCTTGGGTGAAGAGATGGAAGGCAGTTGTAGGAAGGTGTGTGTGGTATTTGTTGGGGAGGACTAGCTAAACAGACAGTGCTCCTCTGTGACAGAAACACGGCAGCCTTTTTTTTCTTTTTTTGGACATCATTTCAACCTGAATAATATGTACACATACTGTACATGCCTGCCTATCACAAGATTTGTCATTGTGTGGCTCTTGCCTTGGATTACCTTTACATCTCATGTCTGTGTTAGCATCTTCTGACTGATGCGAGATCAGTTGAATAGTTTCTTTTTTTGTTAGCAGGCGTCCATTTGGTCACATTTAGATTTAGATATAGCAAGATGCTAAGCTCAGAATAAGTAGTGATATGCCTCACAGTTTTCTCTTGAAAATGTTTGAATCAAGGAAGTCTGAGGAATGTCTTACTGGAGGAAATGCTTTAGAAGCATGAGAGGTTGAAACATCAATATGTTCAGGTATATCAGTTCTTAACTGATCTGCAGAGCTGAATTGAAGATGGTATTGCTCTGCTCACATATGTAATCATTTTGCACACTCTGTCCGCAGAATCAAAATATACTGAGTGAATTAATTCCATTGTGCTTGGTTAGATAAATAGTCTTGTGGAAAGGCTCTCTTTAACCAGTAGTTTATTCAATCTGTCTAAATATCACTGTGGGATGGAAGAGGAGCCGGTGTTTAGAAGCCTTGAATCCTGCTGGAATCAATAATACAGCAATGGTAGTGTCAAGGTAGGGGGATGGGGGGATGGAAAGATGAGGAGAGAGGAGAATGAGGTGGAGCCATCCTATGTGTCTGGAGTGAGAAGCCATGGAGTTAAAATTACAAATCTTTATTCTATGGTTTCTAACGAATTCTCTCTCCTTCCCTTTATTTTATCTCCATCAAACACTCCTTTTTACTGTCTGAATATTGACTTTTTTAACCAAACGAGTTGCTGTTCCACATTTCCCATGTGTGAAATGGACATGGTCAGATGGCTAGAATATTGGAGAGATTGATGTTTTGAGTAAGCCAGATATTTCAGCTGTCACATTCAGCAGGGCCGTGAAAGCTTTATTTAAATGCTTTGACTGTGTGTTCACATGCTCTCTCCCTCGGTGTTTGTCACACATGGCCATGACATGCTCAGTATGATCGGGACTAGTGTTGTTCCTGCAGTGTCCATCATGTTTTATGTATGAAAGCTAAGCCATTGCCAGCTTATCCTAGAGGGGTATTAGGCTACTATAGCTTAACTTTGTTATTAGCCTCCATCTAATCCTCCAGGCATATCATCACCCCCATCGCTCAACTTTACACACCATTTAACTTGCAACATATTCAAGATGCTAGATTATGAAAACATACATTTTATAGTTCTGTCTGGAGGAAACACATGTAGATTGGATTTCTCTTGATCCCCTTTGTTGCCATGTATTCTCAGGTGTTTAAGTTGTCAGAACCCTGTTTATATTGATTTAGTTAATCTGTTGATAGTCTTGAATATAAACCTGATTGATAAACACTTTGTTTACTCAGGGTGTAAGACAAAGCTACAACACTGCTATTGGTCTGGAGGAAAGACATGTTTGTGTAAGAGTTGCATGTCTATCAAGCACCCATAGTAGCTTCATTTCTGTGCTGCTACCATCTGTCTTTTAAGACTTGTAAAAGCAGATGCAGAACACATTTTCAAACATGAGTATGAGCATCTGGAACTCATGAAATCCTGTTTTTTGTTTTTCTTCCTACCATTAACTTCAGTCCAGCACCCCAGAAAATCATATTAATAAGTATAGTTTATTGGACTTGAGAATAGGGAAGCAAAGTAAAGGAAAGATCATGTGTAGATTATTCATTTGTAAATGCATCAAGTGAAAAGAGGAAATAATTGTAACTAAATCAATTTAGGACACAGAGGGAGGAAACATGATACAAGGCCTTTTTACTGTAAGTTTGTCATGTGACTGTATGTAATTGTTTTATCATTCAACATGCATGGGCCCATGTTGCATGTGCATGCATCATAGGCTTGTAGCGATCAACTGAGTCGTCTTTTGTTTGGCTGGTGACGAGAAACGGCTTGTCATGCTGTGCTTGCCATGGAAACACATGCCTCTATCGAAGGGGACAGGTGTGAGTGTGAATTAAGGTTGTGGTGTTCAGAAGTGAGACAGGTGGTTGTGGGGATAGAAGTGTATTTCTGGTTGTGTGCTTTTGTCAGACTTGTGATCCAGTTGGACTTACCTTTTCTCTATTTTCATATTACACTAAAACCTACATATGTTAACAATATATACTATGTAACCAGCCATTCTTGTGTTTAATAAAATAAAGGAATTTGACAGATGTGTTGGTTTTTCTCTGAATGCTGAAAAGCCAATACAAGAGACCACTCAAAGCACTCCACTGAGTGTCAGCTTGATAGTTACCTTTGATGACACGGATATTTCCTTCTTGACTGATTTAGCCTAAAGCAGCTGTCATGACTTCATGGTCAGCTGGCTGCCAGGCACACCAAATGACTCTCTGTGAGACACCAACTGTGGCTGTCTGTGCTACACTGATTATTCTGTGTAACGCTTGTTGAGTCAGTCTGTCTTAGTCTTCAGTCAGATTGCAGTTTGGTCATTTCAGCCTGGATCTGCTGATTAGTCAGAATAATGGTCAGAATAATCCTTTGTTCCCACAACTTATCAAGGTCCTTTTTTACCATCTCCATTAATATTGTTTCCAATGTATTTATGACATTTCTAAATAAGTGTAGTGCATAACTTAGTAAATCATGTGTTACAGTATCCAGATATTGTATAGATGTAGAGATTATAATTTCCCATTAGGGATTAACAGATATTTGTGATTCATTTAATTTTATATTTGCATCAAAAAAGGTTTTTGGTGTTTTATTTTTGACAGATTAAGGATGGCGACATAACGTTTCTCCCCCTCCATACACAATTTTTAGAACAGTAAAGCAACTGGGGTGGCTGTTCTTGTTACTTCTGACAGGAAACCATAACAATCATGCACCCAACCTAATAATTAGGAATGACCTTTTTGTGATCCAATCAGACTTTCACCTTGGGTCACCTCATTGTGTTTTTTATATATGTAAATATTGTGAGATTTGAATTTGTTTGTCATTTTTTTTTTTTTCTATGTGTGTGGAAATATAATCATGTTGTAAAGTGAGTTTTATTGAGGATAAAATAATACATGCCCGGCCTTCTAACATGAAAATACGAATGCTTTGAATATAGAAATATACTTTAAAAAAAAAAAAAAGAATTGAATCCATCAATGCGCCTCCTCGTCTTTCAAATTGTGCCATTAGCTGCTTGAAACCAGATGTGTGTGATGCACTAAGCATCTCTCACCCTTTGCTCCACAACATCCTTTTTAAGCTGGTCTCTATGTCTGTCAAATCAGACAACCAACAAAGGTTTAGATAATCATAGGCTTAGACTCGACTCTTCTGCAAACTTCTGATAAGGAACATCACACAATGTTATAGCAGAACTAATGAACTGCTTTTTGAAGAACAACTTGAGTAAAAGATTACAGTTTGGACATTTATATCCTTGAATCTTTCTAGTTTTTAGGTAGGTCAGGTTGAATTAATAGTATAGAAGGTATCTTCACAAGGTGTATCTATTTATTTATTTTTTCAATCCATCAGCTCTTAACTTGGTTGGCTTATTATTTTGAGAATACATGAAAACAGCAAACATTGCTGATTCTTTTATCTGACCAAAACATCCAACTGCTGTCAGAGGTCCGTCCCCCCTTTACCTCTATGATGAGGTAATGCAATATGTATAGGGCAGATGGTTGCTCCAGGAGGGGGACCTCTACAAAACCCCTCACTTATGTAAGTCTCTTTGTCATGACACTGGCAGTAACCTGCCCGGAGCAGTTGAACTGTCGGGTAGGATGAGTTCAAGCTGCCCTCCGCCATCAGGTAAACATAAAACATTAAAGCTACCTGACCTTCATGTCAATTCTACTTAAAGAAAGTAGCCTTTCTTCTCAATACATCTCTGGATTGGAAAAGCTTTATACTGCTTCAAAAGTTAGAAATGTAGAATATCTTTTCAGATGCTTGTGGTGGCATCTCATGCATTTTATAGCCTATTACAGAACCAACTGGTTGACTTAAATCTTTTGAAATGTGAGGGATTTAGGCCCCATTTACACCACAATGCTGAGACAGTAAAACACTAAAGTTTGGTTGCGTTCTGGCCTCTTGTTTACACGGTAACAGAGTTTTGGGTGGATAAAACCGCAAAGATTTGACAACAGCCTCCAGAGTGAAACTTTGTTGCAACGCATGGTGAGTCCTCTCAGTGTAAGCTGGAACTTGAACGTTTTGGCCATGATGACGTATTTTACGTCATCTTGCAGAGGCGCACATACCCGTGGAAAGTGCAATAACAACAATGGCGGACCTCTGTCATGTTTGTGCTGCAGTACCTGTTCAATTCATTTGGTCTGTTGAAGCAAAACCTGTTCGTAGTGGAACATTTCTGCCGTCAGTGAAGACGCAGAGGTTAGATGCGCCAGGTAGCTCGGCATGCAACGCTTCTGTTATTGCGTTGTCCTCTTTTAATATACAGTCCATGGATGTGTCTGATGAGGATGCGGCTCATCAGACACACTTTTCCACTGACCGGAAAAAGTTTTCATTCCGCTGTTGTGTAAATGCATTTATTTTCAAATACACAAAGGAAAAAGTTTTGTTTGGAAATGGTGTGATATAAACAGGGTCTTAGCATTATGTGAATTTGCACAGATGTGGCTCTATTTTTGATCACTAATCATACAGGGAAAAAAATAGGCTTTATTGTTTATGTGAAGACAGGAGATCGTGTCGCTACTTTGAGAGAACATTAATGCCAGTGACATACTTTGATAGGCCTTTACAAAAACAAGACATGAATATTAATTAATTATCCATTCCTACCCGCTGTGTGTCAGCTTGTGCACATATTGGTGTGTGTGTGTGTGTGCGCCTGCATGATTTTTGTAAGATGAAGCTCACAGTTATATTTTGTTTTTCTCGATTGACATGTGAATGGAACGAGCTCTATAGTGTAACCCACACCGGCAGTTTAACCCACAGTGTCACTTGTCTAATCACTCGAACACACACGCATCGTGTGCACAGTTGCAGTAAAGTACCAGTACATTGGAATTCCTCTGCCTTTGTAGACATAAATCACGAACAAGTCAAAGTTATTTACTATTAATTACTTTTAAGTTTGAAATATTTGCCAGTTCTTTGTCTTCCTGACCACCCTCTTTTTATATCTGTATGTGATAGGAAACTCTCCAGCAGCTGGTGATGATGCCTTTACCAAATGTGCTGGTGTTGGGTCGAAACCCTCTTTCTGGTAAGTAACAGTGATTAAAAAAACTTACCCAACATTACTTATATTAACATGTTCAGCAATACTGTACTGTAAATTTTATTTTGTGTGCTCAATATTTGACTGACATGGAGAGGAAGCATGCAAACAGTTAAGAAAGACGATATTGTCCTTTAGGATGTAAGTGTGACTTGCTTTAATTATCAGACGCTTTGTTGTGTTGTGCGACTCTCTTTGGCTGTAGAGTTTCAGATTTTTATTTTTACTTTTTGAAATTTTTTTACACACCCACTTTTTTCCCCTCTCTGTTTCATGATATTTATTCAGAACTAATGACATAAGTTTGAATAGAAAAAAGTAAAAATGTCTCATTTTATCATTGAGGTGATAGGATATGGACAGATTAACAGGTTGGTTTCAAAGGCCAAACTAAGTTTACCTTTGTAGGACTTGAAGTGTGCTTTATAAATCCTCCTTTTCACCACAGGCCAAGGCTGTGGAGCTCTATTACCTAAAGTGTTAGACTCATTCGATCATTTTGCTGCAAAGCTTTGACCTACTGAACCTAGCTATGCTATTCGATATGCCTGAGCGGCATTAAAGCCACAGTGATGCAGTGTCAAGTGTTTGAGTGTCGTGAAAACATTTTTGACCAGCTTGACCCATGCAGCTCCAACTGCTACTTGATATTCCAATATAATGCTATTAAATAGAATATAACAAGTAGCAGCCAGGTGATTATTAAGGATGCTTTCTCAGCTGTTTGTGGATAAAGGAGAACTAGGTCATGAAATTATGTGTTTACTCGTCTGCATAGATCAGTAGAATCACAAAGGTTCATACACCCTGCCTGCATCAAATAATCATCAGCTCTTCAAAGTTAATGGTTTCCAGGCCCCGCTCACAGACCTTGTTGAAAGATGTCTGTACTTCCTTAAGCAAATGAAATAGGCCTCTTAATCCGAGACCTCTGTCAGAATGCTTTATCACACATTTCATCACAACCGTTGCTCATATTCTGGGTTTTCATCACTTTTTATTGGCCACAGTTACCTCTTTGATTTTCATTCACCACCACCAGCATGAAGGGTAAACAAATGAACAATGCAGGCTCCAACAAATATGCAGACATTTGTACGCACTGATCATCAGCATCACATTGTAGGACTCTTACACAGGTTTTTCTTTGTATTTTGTTAATCCCTCTGAGTGCTGCTTCTCAAAATAACTACCTGGTCATCGTGAGGCCAAGAAGATGCTTTCGTGAACAAAACTACCAAAATGTAGTAATATCGACTGTCTGAACCTTTCTACCTTTGACCCCATCTACCTTTTAAACTTTCAGTTGAACAGCAGTAAAGTTCATAAGATCTAGCCCTTTAAAAATCTTCCACATCTACAGTTTTGCATCGCTAAAATAAATATTAAAATTGCCCGTGGAAAAAGCAGCGCAACGTGGGCTCCAGGCAGGTTGTCTGGAGTGGACAGAAACCATTAGACAGCATTCTTCAAGGTCTGTTTTGCCCTTTACCCTGTAGCTCGTCAGATAATCAGTCAGTCAACTTGTCAGAGCAGCAGCGGATGGGAAGTGTGGCTCATCGGCTCAGTGGCTGCCAGCTGAAAGTCATCGTCCATGTGGCTTTTATTATGCTCTCATTTGGGGGTAGGGGACAACACTGCATGTGTGTGAGTGCATGCACGTGTCCGTTTAGTTGGCAATTGGGGGAGGGGTGTCTTCACTACAGTGAACAGTGGGAATGCTATATATTACCCCCCCAAGGCTGTGAGCCAGCCTTGTCTGTCCTGCATAAACATGCACACTGAGATGCACAGTCTCTTGTAAGTAATGTTTAGTCGGCATAGTTGTACGTTCATGTTAGAACACACATACACCAAGTAGCTCCTTTGTTTAGTCTGTCTTAAAACCTGTTCATTATCAGCTGTGATCTGGTTTGGTCTTCTGATATTTCCCCTCAAAATGTGTTTATGTTTGTAAAAGCGATCAGCTCTGATCTGATCTGATGAAGGAAATTGACAAAAAGCATGATTTAAATGATGTGCATAATATACAGAAATTCTTTGACCGTCGCAGGAAAATTAGAGAGCTGATGGCAACTGACAGCTGACTGGAGACATGAGCTCAGAAGCTTAGTTTCTAGTTTTGCATTTGTTTTTTTGTGAATGTTTCTAACCTTTTTGCAGGCTGTTTAAACTGATGATGTGAGCAATGTCTTTAAAAGAAACAACTGAATAGACAAAACTAAACAAATCAATTTAATAAAATGCCTGTTTAACCAAAATTGTTTTATGGTAAGCAACTCTGCTCCATGTGTAAAGGCAGTCTGGGTTGTGCATTCCTGTTCTTAACACTGAGATCAGCTTCAGGCTGTTTTTGATGACACTGTATCTTGTCTTACATAGCACAAATGTCCTAAAATCATCTGAAAGTAAAATTCAACCAACTGTCCTCTTTTCCTCTGAGGAAGGCTGAATACACAGTGGTATGCTGTCAGCACAATATCATATTGCATGTACCAGTTTCATCACTGACACAGAAGTCATCAGGTCCTGAATGAATCTTTTCATTATGGCAGAAGAGTGTATTGGAGCAATAGATTACACATGAACACAAACAAGCTTTTTTCCCCTTCTTATTCAGACACATCCTCACACACAAATTAACAATGGCATTGCAGGTTAAAGGGTTAGTCACTGTCCTTCTGACCTTTTCGTTTCCTGCCAAGAGGATAAAATGGGGATAGATGAAAGGAGGTGGAAAGGGAAGCTCAGATGTGTGAATTCATATGCTTACACTGAAGGCGTAGATGATTTGGAACAATGTTAAAGGAAGGAAGGAAGGAAGGATGGGTGGATGTGTGTTGCATGAAATAGATGGATGGATGAAGTGAGTGTGGAAGATGGGGGGATGGAGAAAAGATGAGTCCAGCAGAGAGAAGGGTGACACCTCCTTTAAGCCCGCCTGCTGCTGGAGGGAGATTTCTTCTATTTTCAACCTTGCCTCCTGCCTTCCTCCTGCTACTGTCTCTCACTTGGTTTCTTTATTTCTTTATTTTTTACAATGCTTTACCTCCTTGTCTCTTTTTTTTCTTTTCATCTCTCCCTCTTACTGCTTGTCCCTCTTGTTCTCCCTCTCTACCTGTATGAATTATTTATCCTGCGAGGTTCCTTATCTTTTCCCATTATGCTCCCATAGATTCGCTGAGCTGAATCCCTTTCCTGACTGGATTTGGTTCCTATGGCACTAATAGAGAATTGTTAAGCCATGCAGCTGTTGGAATTAAGTTTTATCTGCTGCCACCTTTTTAGGCTCAAATCCGCTCATATTCAACTTTATATGCGCATTTAATTTCATATTACAAATGCATTTGCTGATGATTGTTAAGGCCATTTTGTATTTTTCTCTTTTATTGACAAAGACAGATTAATATGCGGCTAATATCCCGGCTCTGCTATTAAGAAAAGCACATTTTTCTGTGACTATATTATATCTCGTCTCAAGTATATCTCGTCTCAAGTAGAGCAGCTCTTTCCATATTCCTGTTGATCTGTTGTGAAGTTCTGAATATGTAACTGGTTTCTCCTAAAAAAGAAGAAAAAAAATCTGCCTGTCACATCTTAGACAAGGAGGTATGTGGTTCTCAAGAACACATTGACTTGGCTAAATGTATTGACTCACGAGGAATGAGAGAAGACGAATTGATTTGATTGTGTGGAGGATCTGTGAAATAGAAGGATGGATTCTGTCAATGTGGAACACCATTTTGGCAAATTGAACGACCCCAAAGGAACAACAGGATTTGTTGCTCTTTAAAACGAACATTTTACACAGACTGAAAATGGGCTATGTTTTCAACAGCTGTTATTTTATCATTTCCACTGTTCTTGCTCAGCTTCCATTTTGTAAGGCTGCAAATATTTAATATGCATATCAGAATTGTCATTTTATGTTTTCTTCTCCTTTTAAAGCAGTTGCTGCTCTGATTGGTCCCATCAAACTGGGAGGCAACAGGCCACCCTGCAAAGAAAACATGCCGTCACTGCTCTGGATGTATTATCATTAGAGTTGGACAATGTTAACACTCACTGCTGCCTGAGCCACAATGAGTTGGCTTATCACAAACATGCACAGTACACCCTGATTTAAATACAGAAAATGGAATCTCTTATTACAGACACAGATGTGCATAAATAAGTATGCACTAAATATTTTACCACTTAGTCAGTGTAACACATGCACGCACACACCACCTGGTTTGCTGTTGTTCAGCCCCAAATCCCTCAGATGAGCTCAGGCCTGTTGAGTAGGCAGACAGCTGTTTATGGGTTTCAGCAGTTTCTGACAGTATGTCCTGACATGTGCAAGAGTACTGAAGTTCATCCTGCCAGACAACTGCACTGAAAAACATTGTGGCACAGTAACTCAAGGAAGGGATTTATGAGAGGAAATTGTAACAACCTAAATAATTATCTCATAGGAAAAAAATTGTGGGAAAGATGGAGAATGTATTTCTGTCTTGACAGACAAAGCTGGTTTTCTGACACATTCCAAATCTAGAATAAAATGAAAATATAATACATTTTTAAGATGTGTGACACTCCATCTGCCAAGGAAAGACTAACCCAGATTGTTTTATTGCTGTGATTGGGAAAAATGGCATTATAAAAACAGAGATTTCTGTGATGATGCTTCAGGTAGATATTTCCACAGCGATAAAAAAAAGAAAAAAAGAAAACACAAAATATCAGGATTCATTCACTTTTCTAAGCCACAGAAGCTTATTTAAAAAAAAAAAAGACAAGCAAGTCAAGCTGTAAATAAGGCTCATCATTAATATGATCTTTTAGTTCACTAATTGTCCCTTTGTTTCTTTGGACAAATATTTAGTGGATTTCCTCTTATTTGCATTGTGTTTTTCTTTTAGAACAAGGTCTGGAGGAGATGAAAAAACTATTGCTGCTCCTACTCGGCTGTGCTGTCCAGGTAAGAGACAGTCAAGTCTGTCTGAATATATTTAACTCGGGTTGCATACAGCAGGACTCAAGCAAGCTCAAAACAGATGATGATCAACCTTTAAGATTTTACACCTTGTAATTCATGGTTCAGTAGGTCAAGGCTATAAATGAATCCACCTTGTGATCGTTTGTAATTTAGGACAAGTTTGAACAAAATACTTTTTGATATGTTTATTACTTTAAGTTATTATCTAATTAGAGTTTAACCACAAATTGAATTATGGAAGTCTCTGTTTATTTCAGGCTCTATTTATTAATATTTTTCTTCATTGATTAATAAATTAGGTATAAGTCTGTTATTCAGCTAAATGCTAAGGAATGATTAGAGTCAGAACTTTTCCTGACAAAATCACTGACCTTTTACCAAATCTATTGTTTACCCAGAATTACTCTGTTGTTGCATTCATGCAATGTATTCCAGCTTAATAATGTGCTTACATCAGCTTTGCATTCAATATGAACGCACATTAGACAAAAACTCAATCATCATACAGTGAATCTTTGCTCACATCTTTGGGGATTGGAAGTTTCACTGAAATCTCATCTTCTGCCTTCAAGAGAGGGAAATTATTTTGTCTGACCCAAAAGATTATCTTTCATTTGAAGATATGACTACATTCCAACTTGAAGCTACTGCGTCCTGGAAACCTCTTTTATCAGATCAGCTACTTTGCATGTGCGCTGTTGGTCTGCTAACCTCCTCTTGACCCCAAACCCCTCTAACTCTTTCAAGAGCTCAAAAATACTAAAGATTCATATATTTAGCTCCAGCCCCTGCCTGTTGCCCTTTCTGTTTACAGTGTGAGAAGAAGGAAGAGTACATTGAGCGCATTCAGATTCTGGATTTTGGCAGCAAAGCTGCCATAGCATCCCACATCCAAGAGGTATTTTTATCTGTAGTAAACAAAACTTATGTTTAATACTGGGATGGACTTGTGAATAGTTACCTTATGTTACGGAGACTAAAGTTGATTGATGATATAATTGTTAATTTAAGGTAACTCATAACCAGGAGAATGTGGTGGACCTACAGTGGTTGGAAAGTGGAGAAATGCCTCCTGAGGATATTGACAACCTCTCCAGAAACTTGGCGTTTCACCTCAAACGTCTGGTGGATGAAAGGGACACACAGTTGGAGGTAATGACCTACAGTATACACCGCTTTACTGACCAGTTTTGTGATTTATTTTTTAAAATCATATTTCAAAGTCTTTTTTAGGAGGATTTTGGCTAATAAAAATCATGAGCAGTTCCTTGCGGTGTTCTGTGGAAACTTTGCCTTTTTTTGCTTTACCACAAGAGAGCAGCCTCAGGAAGGAAGGGTTGAAACTGTTAACTGTCATGGATGGAGGGTGTGTGTTTGTGTGTGTGTTTAGCTGGGACTATATGCGTCATTAGATACATTTCCAACCCATGGGGTGCAGATCTTCATTACTGATATAGAAGTTTTTTTTCTGTATGTGTGTGTGTGTGTGTTAATGGGAGAGTTCTAATAGCCTCCAGATTATCATTGAATAGTCCAGCCGCTCTCAATTAAAATCCCATTTCCTGTTGAGGGCAATAGATCAAAATAGGCAGTGTGTGGGGCTCTGTGTACCTTTTATCCTAATGCCTACATTGTGCTTGATGGGTGGCGTGACTGCATTGTTAAAATTTATGGATCATCTCTTTTTGCTTTTAATTCTATTTTTGTCTAATCCCTGAATAACAGCCTGATCCATCTCAAGTATGTGACATCTTACCGTTGCTTTTCCGTTCTCTTTGTTTCCCTGCTTCCATCCAGACTATTGTGGAGCTTACTCAGGAGAGAGACTGTGTGCAGCTTTCTCCACTGGCCCCCTGTGTAACGCAGTCTCCTGGCGACTCCCCCAGCATGAGGAGGACAGAAAGCCGACAGCACCTCTCTGTGGAGCTGGCTGATGCCAAGGCCAAAATCAGACGCCTACGGCAGGAACTGTAAGTGCTACTGCTTTATCGGCTTGATCAGCAATTATTTCAATTGGGCAAAAGAAACAGAAATGAGAAAGACGCTAGAGCTCTAAATAGACCTCTGTAAGTAGAATCTGAGGAGTTCAAGAACTTCACAGAGCTGGAATAAGGCTGTCTGCTAATCCTAATCTTTATTTCTTTTGTAGGTCCTATTTTCTTATCACTGAATGTTCTCTTATTGTCACACTTTGACCTAAACTGTTAACTGGGAAGAGAAGATGATGTTTGGTCATCAAGGTCGTACTTCTTTGTTTTGTTGTGTTTTGTGCTTTATCGGACCTCGTTTCATCTTATTTTTAAGATTAAAATTTTGTTGTAGAAAACTTTTATTTTCAATCACTTCCTAAACATCCATCTGACATCACTGTCATTCTGTTATTTGTTTCTGGTTATACATTATTGTTCTTTCCTTTAGCTGTATAGAAACCAATTTTTTGTTCTTTTTCTTTAGTAAAATTAAAACGAGGATACATATTTTAGGTTGGAGAGATTATGTTCAGTAAACCTAAAGAAATTACATGATTTTGGTCCTTTGTAGTAATGTCAAATTTCAGTGACCGTAAGCAGGGCTGTAACATATTGACAACCAACAGGCAAGGCAATGAAGGCAAGGCAAACTTATTTCTATAGCACATTTCATGTCCAAGACAATTCAAAGTGCTCACTTTACTGTATTGCACGCAAACAAAAGTGAAAGCCTGCTGTAAGTGGCTTTTAAAGAATCCTATTTAGATTCTGTTTATGAATAATACATCATTTTTAAAGTGCCAGACTAAGACTTACTGGCCAGCACAGATGTGAGGACCTTCTGACCTTATGGGACGTATTTCAGTGTTGCACACAAACTTATTATGTAACTTAACAACTGGTTGGCTTCTTGTGGTTGATGTAGATATGAAAAGCTTTATATGATTTTCAAACTTGAGGTCTATCCATGACCTTAACGGTATATAAGTGACAGAGAACTCTGTATGGACAATAACTGTTTTAAAAGGTGAAAATAAATTTAGAGGTGCAGAAAATTTTTATTTTTGCAGTGGATTTTAATGAGGCCCTAGTTGGTGGTTTGTCTAGCAGAATGCTGCATTATTCTGTCCCTGGGTTTAACGGGACATTATATTTTGTTTTCTTTGTCAAAACAATAGTCTGTGTGAGGGCTGTGTGAATGCCTAAATTATGGCTTTTTAACAAAAGTAATTGTAAGTTAGAATGGAGTGCATGTCACCCTCTGAATGTTGCATCTCGCCTTCAGTGACCCTAAACTAATTCAGTAGACATCTGTAGACATCGTCTTCACACTTCTTTGTCTCAGATTTAGATTTTTTCTTAACTGGGACGACATAACAGCAACTGTTCAACAAAATGTGTTATTGTTTGTTGGTTGCCATGGCAGTGTTTACTTGTTTTTGTGGCATCTGTGATGAAGTTGTTGTCATGTGATGTTGTGTATAATGAACAAAAAAGCATTCAAGTCTGTATGTTTATGTAGTCTGGTCACATGACTGCTGTTTCTTCTTCTGAGTCAGATTAGGATTGTGTTGTGACTGGGTTCATGCACAAATAGTGTCTCTGCATACAGATGTGGATCTGTGTCTACTGTGAGGTCTGTGTGTGTGCCTGAGGGAAACCGGGTCAGAGTTGGGCGGGGTTATGGCCCACCGTTCCCACACTGGTCTGTTTATTCATGTTTCTAGTAAAGTGACTGACTTGACTAATTTTCTTTCCCTGTTAAAGCTTTGACACACACTGAGTTTATTCCTATGAAACACATTTAGAGTTGTCTTTAAGGCTGCTGTTACATTGTTAGGCTTTAAAACATTTTGTGCAAATTATTTACTCCTAAAAGTTTTGTTCATCAGTTTTGTGTGTGCTCTGTGTAAGCTTCTTTTTCAAGGTTGCGGGAAGACGGGGAGAAGTTGTAAAGCCGGAGGGGTTAACAACTGAAACAAAGAGGGCAATGGATTAAAACACATCCTGCTTTTATATTGTTTAACTTCCCAAAACGGCATGGAAGGAAGGAGAAGATAAATAAGAGAACAAAATAAGACTCAAAGAGTAGGATGCCTTTCCTTATTGAGATGCACAGGGAGACTCCAGAGAGCTGTAATGAAATAGACCATCAGATGATCAGTGGAGCGGTTTCATGCAAACACATGCACACACAGAGGAGCATCTCAGGAATGCAGTCGTTTTCCTTCAAAGTGGTGTGACACATTCTCCTTTTACAGCCTGTAGCATCTACACAGAGACAGCAAATGTCAGGCTGCCCTGTTTCGCTGCACTTACTGCAACCAGAGAAATCCCGCTGTTGAAGATTATCAGAATTGTAGATTTAATTCTATATTTAACTAATTTCTCTGTCCCGTGCTGCTTTTAGTTATTTCTTCGGCATGAAGGAAGATTAGAAGTTTTAGCCTCAGGGAAGTATTTGCATATGTTAACCGTTTAAGTGGTCAAAGGATTTTTCAGATTTTTTGGTGGTAGTTTTCTTTCTTTTTTTGTGTGTGAAAGTGTAAAAAAGAAAACTGAAAACAATTCTCTTTCATACCTACTACACACATCAGACTGTTTTTACTTAAAAGCTAGAGGACTGGGTTTAGTGATACCTGTCAACACAGGAGTTGCTGATGCCCCCCCCTCCCCTCCCCATTAGCTTACACAGTATTTTGCTGTTTAACCCTTTTGGGGTAATTTTTTTCAATGTTGGGGTTTTTCATTATTCTTCATGTCAGACTGAAGGTGTACCACTAAGAACCAATAGACAATTTATACTAGATGCATTGGATAACAGTTAAACCAGGCAGAGTAATTTTGACCCCAGAGGACAAAAAGTGTAAGGCCATTGGGGGTAAATTACGTAGGTTGCTTGATATTTCTTTAAGTTGACTAAAGAGATTAAAAAATAAATCAAAGTGGAATAAATGCAGTTCCTGAAACTTTATTTTTAGTTGAGTAGGACTGCTTTAAAAAGTTTTATCACATCTCTACAACCCGCACTGGTTAAGTTGCATTACTTTATTGTAATTGATAGCAATAATTTTTGGAAGCATCCCCCAAAAAAACCTGACCCTTCTGCTCTTTTTTTACAGAGAGGAAAAGAGTGAACAGCTTATGGATACCAGACAGGAACTGGAAAACATGGAGGTGGAGCTCAAGAGACTTCAGCTAGAGGTAACACTACCAGTCACAGCAGCCATGTCACACCTACATACAGGCCAAACACAAACATTTAAATGACTTTATCTCCCTTCCACCTGCTCCTCTCCTCTTTGAGTACTTTGTTATTGCAATGCTGCTAGGCTTTAATCAGCTAGCAAGAGACTTAGCTCATTAGGGGTTATTAGCACTATTTTTAGTGTAGCTGCAGTCTCTCATGGCTTTTGATTTGAAGTGGGCAGTGATCTCACTGATGCACTGCTGTAAACACTGAGAGTGATGAGCTCAGAACATGGAAGACTGTGTGGGTGTGTATATTTGTGATAACTGATAGAGTGGAGAGTTTGTTCTGTTCTTTATCCATTTTGTGTACAAACAAGACTGTTCATGACCTACTAATCAAAAACAAAGAATAGATTGACCCACTGACTGTATGCTACTGTATATCTGTTTACGTCTTTGTTTATATGATAATTATTAAAACTAACACCTGTTGGTTTGTTGTATGACTTCACACAGTCATGTTTTGTGTCTGCTTCTGAACTCCTGCAGAGCTATCAGCTGCTGTCAGACGCTCGGTCGGCTCGGGCCTACCGCGATGAGCTGGACGCGCTCAGAGAGAAAGCCATACGTGTTGACAAACTGGAGAGCGAGCTGAGCAGATACAAGGAGAAGCTTCATGATATTGAGTTTTACAAGGCCAGAGTTGAGGTACACGGCTATACAGAAAACACATGAACGATCCCTTCAAGTCTCAACAAAAAATTTTCACATTGGCCTTGCAATGCAAATGCAGAATGTGACCAATATGAGGGACTCCAGCTTCCATTAATACTGAAAAATCTCTGTTTGCCCACTTCGTATACACTTTGAATTAAATTAAGTACATTATTCTAAACAACTTTATCACATCATATAATCAGAACCCTTTGTTGTCAGTCAAATGCTGAAGAAAAAGACACAATAATCTTAAAAGGTTGGAGTAAAGAACTTTGCATTCAGGACACAGAAGTTGCAGTTGTGCTAGCTGCAGACAGTGTTTTTGCTGTGATTTCTGTAGGAGCTGAAAGAGGACAACCAGATTCTGCTGGAGACAAAGACCATGCTGGAGGAGCAGCTGGATAATACCAGGACACGTTCTGACAAACTCCATCTTTTGGAGAAAGAGAATCTACAGCTCAAATCCAAAATGCACGACCTGGAGATGGTAAGATGGTACTTTTATGTATGGGGGACAATCGTTTCAGCAGTCACATGTTCAGCATCCTTTAATCTTAATAAACCCTAAAATCTCTTATGTCCAGGAGAGAGACATGGACCGTAAGCGTATGGAGGAACTGCTTGAAGAGAATCTTGTGCTGGAGATGGCCCAGAAACAGAGTATGGAAGAATCCCTGCATCTGGGCTGGGAGCTGGAGCAACTATCAAAGACACCAGATCACGCTGAGGGTAAGGAATGGAAAAAAAGATTGTGTGAAAAAATTTAATTAGAGGTGGTGTTTAGCAGCCACCCCATATACAGGGGCCAAAGCTCCTCAACACAGCCGGCGAAGGTTCAAATCCTGGCCTGGAGCCCTTCGCTACACGTCATTTCCTGTTTTCTCTGATCCCCTTTCCTGTTAAGCTACGGTTGAGTAAAGACCCCTAGAGCCCAAAAATCCTTAAAAAAGATTAAATAAAAAAACTAAATAACAGACAGATGACTGATGGGAAAGCAAAGAGTGTTATGCTGAGTTAAGATATCAAGCATCTGACAGTGACTTAAGTTGACCAGGTTGGAGGCTACAGACAGTTGGCAGACAAGGCTTTGGTCATTGGCCCTTACTCCTGGCATCTTCCCCTTAGGATCTGTCTTTATCTGCCAGCCTCCACTGGGTTTTCTTTCCACTCGGTTAAGGCCTGTGCTGTAATTAATATTCAGTGGCTCCTGTAAGATAAGCTGTGCGTTTGGATAATAAGAGGTGTTAAGAGGTTTAACTGGCCAGGGATCTGGATAAAACCTCTGTGTGAGTGGGTGTTTGTTAAAAAGTGCTGTAAAAGCTGTAAGACTAGTAAAGTTAGATCACAATGTTTTGCACAAATTGTTTTTTTCTCCCTCCCCCTTTTTATTAGAGACATGTTGGTATCTCACTGGTGTCAACTCTTTGCTTCTTACAGCTTATTATTTCTTTTAATTTTCTTGGGTTTTATTTCAAACCATCAAATATCAACAAAAATATGTATTTTAGTTTGTATTTGCTAAAACATGTATAGTCAGCATTTTGTCGCTGTCATTGACTCAGTCCCACAGAAGTCTTTGGGTGAGGAGGTGAATGAACTGACATCAAGTCGCCTGTTGAAACTGGAGAAAGACAATCAGGCCCTGCTGAAGACTGTGGAGGAGCTCAGAGGATCAACCAGTCAGCATACTGGAACAAAACTGGCCAAAGTCAACCAAGAAAACCAGAAACTGAACCAGAAAGTAAGAATCTGAGTTTGTGTTTACTTTTGTATTGTGGTAGGAACTGAGCACTTCCAATTTTCTGGGTTTTACCCCTGAAATATTTTAAGTTCTTCAGCTTTAAGATTATAACTCACTTTGATGTCTTAGGAGTGTTATATGAGAAACTATGTGTTGGATTTTGCAAAGTAATATGACTAAACCTGCAATACAAATTTTTGATTGTTTTGAAATTATCTTTCATTTTATGCAGATTCACAATGCTTAATCTCTCAAACATTTCATTTTCTTCAACTCATTAGACTCACTACCATGATTAGCATACTGCAGTGGCATTCCTCCATGATATATAACCCCAGCACTTGATTGTAGACCTTTTCCCAATGAGGGAATAAAACCAGAAACAGGAGAAAGAGGATAGAGGGGGCTGGATAGAAGGATGAAAGCAAAGCTGTAAATCCAGGCAGCCTGTACTGCCTTTTCTTTTCCTGTCTTTGACACTTGAACGCCCCTTGCTAAGAGAAGGCTCTCAGCTATTTTCAGAAACATAAGACTCTTTCTGTGTCCTCCGAACAAAAACCATGAAATTGTGTTCCTCTCTCACAAAGATTGGGGACATTCTTTCTTTTATGATTTGAAAACTTGAGAGCTAAAGAACAGAGCATTAAAATTGTGAAAGTAGCTGCTGGGAGACTCAAAGCACAGAAATGGCCTCATTTAATGATTTCTGTCTGAGTTACAAATATGAACTTGTCTGAGTTCATTCTCAAAGAGCTGATCTATTCCTTTTTTGCGCTATGAATTAATAAATGCTTCTTTTTGATTGTGAATCATTCTATGAATAATACAAGATGATGATGCTAGTTCATCTGCTGGTCATCACATTTGCTGCTGAAAAAGAGACCATCCCCAAACTTGACAAGAAAATAATTGACAACTGAGCCACCATCCCTTTTCATCATGAACAAAAGTCAAAAGATTGATGGTCAGTCATCATTTTAAGATGCTACTCTAAACTTTGTTTACAGTTGGAGCAGCTGGAGAACGAACTGACGGCAGACAGAGAGTCGCTTCGCAGCGCTGAGTCACTCAGTACAGACCTGATGAAGGAGAAGGCTTTACTGGAGAATACTCTGGAAACACTCAGAGAAAACTCAGAGAGACAGGTAGTTACAAGCACACGTATGCACAAACCTACACCCTTATTATGATATAGGGATTTTATTTAGGTAGATCATCCTAAAAACTAATTATCATGCTTTTAAATATGCTTTTTAGTTGTTAACATAAGTTATAAAGACTGACTTACAGTACTAGGTGTAAATTAGATTAAAATATTGTTAATGTTGCAGTCTCTATACTGGAAAATCCTTTTATTCTCATACTCAACACATTTGTACAAGCAGGGCTTTAATGTGGATGCTTCTCTTTGTCTCTTCACAAAACATTCATTAACTTTCGTTTCAAGATGGTCAGAAAAAAAGGTTTAATTTATTTAAGTTCCTACTGTGTTTTCTTGAGAGAAGTCTTTGTGCTATTGATTTGGCTCAAAAAGAACATTCAATGGAAATACCGCTAATGTTTTATTGACTACACAGGTTTCTGGCTCTCTGTGTCCTAAATGCAGTTGCTGGCAGTGTGTCTGCAGGGACTTTGTAGCTGTTAGACCCAAATCTGACACCTTTGATTAGTTTAACCATCTGATTTGTTAAATCTGGCTTTGAGCTTCAGAGGGGAAGAAAACAGAACACTGTGCTCTCAGATGACTTTGTGCCTTTCTGTCAGTTAATTTGTTAACATGATGAAGAAAAACAAATGCAAAGCTGTTCCAGTATACTTAATTTTAACACAAACATAATTTTTACAAAGTACTTATAAACATGTGTTTCCGAATATTTTATTAGTTTTCCTATTTTGTGTTTTGCAGTTTGATGTCTGCTGAAAAATGTCTAATTAAACTAAAACTAAATGTGTCTTGTTCAATTCAGAGGTGAAAAACCTCAAAATTCACGTAAATCAGTTTCTTAAAGAGAAAATTGCTCAACTTTAACCTGTACATCGATCAACATCAAAACTCTGCTGTATGTTCTGTAGCTGAAAGGCCTGGAGCAGGAGAACAAGCACCTTAGCCAGACGGTGTCGTCCCTGCGTCAGCGCTGCCAAGTGGGAGCTGAGGCTCGGGTAAAGGATGTAGAGAAAGAGAATCGAGTTCTTCACGAGTCCATCTGCGAAACGACAGCTAAATTGAATAAGATGGAATTTGAAAGGAAGCAGCTCCGTGAGTAATGTGTTGGGTAGCTTATGTGGTTTATTACAGTAGATATAGTTGTTTTTTTCCCCATGTGCCTACAGGAACTTGTATTTTTTTATGGTAATGGTTTAGCTTTGCTTTCTTTGAATTCAGAGGATCAACATTCTGGCTGTGTGAAAATGAGCAATTTTTGTGAATGCAGGTAAGGAGCTTGAAGTGATGAAGGAGAAAGGGGAGAGAGCAGAAGAGCTGGAGATCCAGCTTAATAAGCTGGAAAGGGACAATGAGAGCCTGCAGAAAAAAGTTGCCAGCCTTGGAATTACCTGTGAAAAGGTGCAGTGCTGCTTGTTTAATCTCTCTATTTTCACATTAGATGTGGAATATTTATCATCTAAACTCTTCAGTTTATATCAGTATCATGGAAAGAGTTTGATAATTTTGGATTGAAATGATTGTACTTGTCAGTGTGGCGTTCCTCTTGTTAAGTTATTGCTTACTCATATGCAGGTGTCGTCTTTGGAGAAGGAGAACACTGACCTGGAGGCAGAGGGCCGTCGTTTGAAGAAGAAGCTTGACGCTCTGAAGAACATGGCCTTCCAGTTAGAGGCTCTGGAAAAGGAGAACTCCCAATTGGACCAGGAGAATCTAGAGCTTCGCCGCTCAGCCGAGAGCCTGCGGTCAGCAGGGGCCAAGGCTGCTCAGCTGGAAGCCGAGAACAGGGAGCTGGAGAGCGAGAGGAGTCAGATGAAACGCAGTCTAGAACTGCTCAAAGCCTCGTCTAAGAAGACTGAGAGATTAGAGGTAAAACTGGAGAGCTGTAAGATTCAGCTTGAATACAGCCATGTGTAGCAATACGTTTTTTAGCACCTGTGGTCTCTATGTGATGCCTGGTCCAGAATGGGTGCACCCTCTGACTATGTAAGAGTGTACGTTTTAGTGTGAAACCCCCCCCCAAAAAAACCCCAACTTGAATATGTAGATTTTGTAATTTACCACTTAGTATTGTTACAGGTGTTTCCATGACATTTGGCACATATAATGGCATCTGGGAGCAGCACAACTAGTTCATGGATGATTTCAATTTCTTAATCTGGCTTCTCCTCTCCCAGGTGAGCTACCAGGGCCTAGATATAGAGAACCAGCGTCTACAGAAGGCTTTAGAGAATAGCAGTAAAAAGATCCAGCACTTGGAGGCAGAGCTGCAAGAGGTGGAAAGTGAGAATCAGACCCTCCAACGTAACCTGGAGGAGCTCAAGATCTCCAGTAAACGCCTAGAGCAGCTGGAGCAGGAGGTAGGTTGTAGCACCCAATCATGAACAAAAGAAAACTCATTTGAGTCAATGTTGATGAATAAAACTGTTGTGAATGTATCCATCTCTTGAGCAGAATACATACAATCTGTTAGCTGCTGCTGTTTTACTAATACAACCTTAGGTCCTTTATTTGGATTGGACTGATTGTTGTGGACAGAATGGGGACAGTCAGACTGGCCCACTAAATGTAGCTGAGGCAGACTGAAGGCTGTGTTTGTGATGCAGCTTCTTTTTTTCTTTTCTTTTACTGTTCTTAAATACATTTCTAAATGTTCAAATAATTGTTTATATTTGGAATCAGAATTGCTACTCTACTTCATTTTTGTTTTTTTTGTAAAAAAAATTTAATTATGTTCCCCTGAAGAGATGAATGATCCCAGATTATTTGTCAAATGGATTTTTGGCTGTTTGAATTAATCTTTGTCCACTTATTGCCAGACATGTATTAACCAGGCATTTAGACCAAAAGTAATCCTTAAAATGATGATTAATCCATCATTACTTATTGCATGCTGTCCTAACCCAGAACAAGACTTTGGAGCAGGAAAGCTCTCAACTTGAAAAGGACAAAAAGCTTCTTGAGAAGGAGAACAAGCGGTTGAGGCAGCAGGCGGAGATCCGTGACTCGAAGCTGGATGACAGCAACCAGAGGATCTCTTCCCTGGAAAAAGAGAATCGGACCATGGGAAAGGAGATGATCTTCTTTAGGGACTCCTGCACAAGAGTCAAAGACCTGGAGAGGGAGAACAAGGAGCTGGTCAAACAGTCCAGTATTGATAAGAAGACCCTAATGACGCTCAGAGAGGTAAGCAGAGCTTTTACAGTTTCTCTAATAATGACCTCAAGGGGCACCATGTCTTTTGCAATGAAATGTAATACTGCTGTTGTAATATTAGCTCTGTTTTTATTTAATGTTTTACATATGAGGTTGCAGCCACAAGTTTCATGGTTGTATTTATCTGTCGATGTTAATGACTTAGTGGGGCTTTTTTTTTTTCCATTTTCTTCACAATTTGGAAAGATGTTGTGAGTTCATTCATAGTCTCATTCCTGCCTATGTGACTCTTTGGCTACACTTATTCTCTTCTACATTTCTGCTTAGTTTCCTCAGTCCACTGACAGGTCATTGTATTTTTTGTGTTGATGCTTTTCAGTGTTACTTTGCATTTTTAATTGTGTCTTAGGAGCTTGTGAGTGAGAAACTACGGACTCAGCAAATGAATAATGATCTAGAGAAACTGACCCACGAGTTGGAGAAAATTGGACTGACCAAAGAGAGGCTTCTTCATGACGAGGGCTCAGATGACAGGTATCATAACAATACCAAAATGTAAACAGTCCCACTATTTTCTAATCTGTTATAGTTGTTTACATGACTTTAAGGGAGATTTTGTGATGTGAAACATAAAAAAATTGTCACTATGATTGAAACATAAGAAAGGTCAATGGCTCATTTTAATGTAAATGCTGTGGTTTTTATCAGTTTCAGTCAAAGCCAAAATTGTCTACACCGTTGCTAAGAGGACAGTTGGCATTTCTATTTACAGTCATTATGATTATATATCTCTACATTTTGCATCATCTAAACCTTTACCGGCAGGTTTAAGCTCCTGGAAACCAAACTGGAGTCGACTCTAAAATCCTCTTTGGAAATTAAAGAGGAAAAAATTGCAGCTCTGGAAGCCAGATTGCAGGAGTCTTCCAACCTCAACCAGCAACTTCGCCAGGAGCTGAAGACGGTCAGTTACAAGATAAACATATATTCTTTCTTTCAAAATAAGAATAAAAAAGAATATCCAGTATTTCAGATTTGTTTTATTCACACCTTTAGCTTTACCACACCAAAGAAAACTGTTTGAAAACAAAACCCTCCATGGTTGACCTTCCCCAAAGCACCAACCTGCCAGTTGGTCCACTTGAGAGCCGTATCTAAAAATTTCCTCCCAACAGTCAAAACTCTGCAAACACTAAAAATGAGGGCTCTCCTTGTCTGATACATTATTGATTAATCTGCTCTTTTACTTGTATTGCCAGTTATCTATTCATGAGACATCAGGAGTCTGAAAGACTGTGAAATGGAGGATGTCTGATGATTCTTTAAGCAGACAGCACCAAAGCAAAGTTTAAATTTTGTCTGTTAAGTCTGATGTGTGAACTCCTTTTTCATGCATGCTCAGTATTTTCCAGACCTGGAGACATCTTGGATTTACTTGCATTGTTTTCAATTTGATTTTAGTGTTCTGAAAAAGCAAGAAATATTACAGTTATGTTGTGTTGTTGACGTATTTGTTACTCCACAGGTGAAGAAAAACTATGAGGCACTGCGTCAAAGAGAGGAAGAGGAGAGGATGGTTCAGAGCTCCCCCCCTAAAGGAGGGGACAACCCTCAATCTGTTAGAAAATGGGAAAAAGAAAGCCATGAAGCCACCAGGGAACTGCTGAAAGTTAAAGACAGACTCATTGAGGTGGAGAGAAATGTAAGTTTAAGACGGTTAATATGACTCTCCTGTATCACTTCCGACTCTGTATGGTTATTTGATTATGCACATTTTTCCCAGAATGCCACACTGCAGGCTGAGAAGGCTGCCTTGAGGAGCCAGCTCAAACAACTGGAAACCCAAAGCTCTAACCTGCAAGCTCAGATAGTTGCTGTTCAGAGACAGTCTGCCTCCTTACAGGAAAACAACACAACTCTACAGACACAGAATGCCAAGCTGCAGGTAATTCCATCACACAGGGTTCAGTGTCCAGTAAGCAATGCATGACTACTTTTTAGAGGGAAACATATCGGATGCAGATATTAAGCAAGCAATCAATACAGCTTTATCAGTTAATTAATAAAAAATTTATAAAAAAAACAAAAAAACAGTAATTTTACCAGATCATTGCATTTCTTTGAACCTTTTCTGTTTTAAATCCCAAGTCTTTAAACCCAAAGTGTTTTTAGGGAGTTACGCATCTGATCCACCTGATGTTTAACTCTCTGGCATGTAATTTGTCCTTGCTTTTTGCTCCCTAACCTCTACAGTAGTCATGAGCTGTTTCTGGCCATGTTCATATAGGTTACTTTAGGTGTAAAGTGAGTTGTGTGTATGTGAGTGTATATGAGGGCACACTCTACGTAGGCAGGTGTTGGTGTGTGTGTTCTGCAGGGGAGAAAAAACAAACAAAATTGTTTCCATTCACATGGGCGTTGTGTGTGTTTGAATGTCAGAGTGTGAATAAACACACTACTCATCACTGTAGAGGGACTTGAGTCTGGGGAAAAAAAGTGAAGGAAGCATGCAGAGAAACGGCTTTCCTGCTGGTGTTTTATAGATGAGATGTCTACAAAGCAGGAGAGCAGACTGAACAGTGTCACAGTGCCCCCTATAGACTAAAACTACAATGACTTCAACCTTGTCCTTTGATATTTGATTCAAGGAGATTAGTACCGCTTTTCACACACTGCACCTCCATCTTCTCACCTCTTAACCTGATATATCTCTCTGATATCCCCTGTAGGTGGAGAACTCCACCTTGAGCTCACAGAGTGCAGCCCTTATGGCACAGAACGCCCAGTTGCAGAGCCAGCAGAGCAGTGTGGAGGGGGAGCGAGAGGGTGCGCTCAGAGAGAAAGAGGAGCTAAGAGCGACTTATGAGCTGCTTCTCAGAGATCACGAAAAGCTGGCAGCACTCCATGAGAGGCAGGCGGCTGAATATGAAGCCCTGATTGGGAAGCACGGTGGCCTAAAGACCTCTCACAAGAGCCTGGAACAGCAGCACAGAGACTTGGAGGACAAGTGAGACACATTTAAGAGCAGTACTTTATACACTCTTACCAGAGCAATATTAAACCCTCATACAGACGTCAATGTTGAGTCAAAAGAGGAAATTGTAGACTCTTTGGCTTCTGTTTTCCTTTGTTTCGTGCGTTTATATATCTGTGTGGGTGTGTGTTTATCTATGCAGGTACAAACAACTCTTGCAGAGAAAGGGAGAGCTTGAGGAGCTGGAGAAAAATCTGAAGGAAAAGCAGGAAAAGATGGTACTGGAGAACAAGACCCACCAAGCCACAGCTGACCAGTGCAGACTACTGAAAGAGGAAAATGATAGGTCAGATCAGCCTGTACCTTGACTTTTTAAATGATTTTTCAAAATTAGTATTGTTTAAATGATTGAAACACATATGCATTTATATTTATAAGTGTTCTGACAAATCCCTTTTCTGTTTTCAGGTTGAATTCTACATATCGTCAGCTGCTGAAGGAAAATGAGAATCTCCAAATTGATCATAAGAACATAAAGAGCCAGTTAAACAGTGCAAAGCTAGAACAGACCAAGCTGGAGGCAGAGTTCTCTAAACTGAGGGAGGAATACCAGCATCTGGACATCACCTCCACTAAACTAACCAACCAGTGTGAGGTGAGGAGGACTCTTCTCTCCTCTTCTCTCCTCTCCTCTCCTCTCCTCTCCTCTCCTCTCCTCTCCTCTCCTCTGCCCTCCTCTCCCCCCCCCCCTCCCCCCCCCCCCCCCCCCCCCCCCCCCCCCCCCCCACCCCCCC
>JBBBVU010000017.1:21625723-21640091 GCA_037177055.1 Atherinosoma microstoma
CCTCTCCTCTCCTCTCCTCTCCTCTCCTCTCCTCTCCTCTCCTCTCCTCTCCTCTCCTCTCCTCTCCTCTCCTCTTCCAAAGCACAGTCTTTCACTTTATAATGTTTGATATTTTCTTAATCAAGCTGTGTTTTGGTCATTTCACACTTTTTTTTTTCTTCTAAATCTCAACTGTGGTTAAGTCGGGTGTCTGAACATCTCTTTAATATAACTGTGTTCCTGTGTGTTAGTTGTTGAGCCAGCTGAAAGGAAACTTGGAGGAGGAGAACCGTCATCTGTTGGACCAGATCCAGACCTTAATGCTGCAGAATCGCACACTTCTGGAGCAGACAATGGAAAGCAAGGACCTGTTCCATGTAGAGCAAAGACAATACATGTAAATCCACCATAATGAATTAATTTTCTCCAAAGTGATAAGAAAATACGTTGTCCTTGTCCAGAGTTATTCTTAGATTTTGTCAGTAAATTTGACTCAGACAAATTGGCATGACAATAAAAATGACTGGTTCTTGTCTTCTTTGTGCAACGTTTAGAGACAAGCTGAATGAGCTGAGGAGACAAAAGGAGAAACTGGAGGAGAAAATAATGGACCAGTACAAATTCTATGACCCTTCTCCCCCACGCAGGTAAAAAAAAAGAAGAGAGAGAGAGAAGGGGGGGGGGATAAAAAAAAGCATCTTCAACTGCAGTAGTAACATGTGTTATGAAATTAATCATTACCAAAAAAAACAAAAAAACTTTAAAAAGCACTACCATGAGTGGTGTAGCATCTTCATGGCTCACAGTAGAACTGGTTTACATCAGTAAAGTGCAGTTTGCATTTTGTCTGGGAGGAAGGGACGGCAAAAACATCAGCAACCTCTGGAGGAGATTCATCATCAAATATTTATGGTCTGCAGAGCTGTGCAATGCAACACTTCTTGGACATGCATATCATCTTAAGAGAAAGAAAATGGCATTTATGTGCAATAAACGCATGGAACAAATCAGTTTACATACATCCAGTCCTCATACTAATGCCAGCATGTGTTGATTTTTAAATACTGGTTTTTCCTCCTGTCCTCAATGGGTTTTTTTGGTCTGACTTAAATTTTTATTTCTTTTAAATAGACGTGGTAACTGGATCACTCTGAAGATGAAGAAGCTCATCAAGCCAAAGAGCCGGGAGAGAATGCGTTCTCTCACTTTGACTCCATCTCGTTCAGAGATAGGAGACGGTTTTCTGATGTTTCCCCCGGACAGCCAGGACAGCTCATCCATAGGCTCCGGTTCCAACTCACTCGATGACACACTCACGCAGAAGAGGAGCAGCAGTGAGTAAAACGAAACATATATATACACACAGATGAAGACAAAGATTCAAACAGTTCACAATGAAAAAAGATAATGAAATACTGTTTTATGTCAAATAAATTTAATACTGATGATTCTTCCCTGACACATGATAAGCAGTAAGGAACAAACAGCTGCTGTGGGTGGTTTTCTACAGTGAGCCTGAGTGGTTGAATGGGTCATTCCTTCCCTAACTGCTCCTTTGCTTCTTTATCTCTCTCTGCAAAGGGAGGAGAGGGCATCAGTCGCATGTCCAAATGCAGGGTTCCTCCAATGGTATGCCGCAGATGGGGAGGGAGGGCGGGGCTTATGACCCAGCTGTCGTTTCTCTCGGGGCATGTTTTCGTGAGTCCATTGTCTATGTCACTCTGCTGTTGTAGAGGTTACAGTTGAACTGCACAGGATGAAGGGGATTACTCTCTCCTTCAGTTGGTTGGAAAAAATTAAACAAATCTCTTGTTTTGAAAACCATGGGGTTCATTTGATTTCTGCAATGTCTTAGACACTTAATTACACTCCATGGAGAAGGTGCTGCTTTGTCCCTTTGTTGAACAAAAATTTCCAATAGTATTTTAAAACTGGTTGTTTAAAAAGAATGTTCTTGCATGTTTTCCCATAGATTCCACCAAGACAAGTTTAAAAAAATTTTTTTAAATGTTTTTACATAAACTGCCTGGTAATTTTCATCTGAAGATTGTAAGAAAGCCAATTACAAACATTTATATAATTGCAGGAACACAATTAATTAAGCAAACCTTGATTAATATTACTTTCAAGAATAGTTGTGTATCTTTATTCTGCCTTAAAATAGTGCTGAGTGTTCATCTTGAGGTGTTTTAACTTTTAATATTCGACCAACTGAAATGTCTATATGCATCTATTGATATCAACGTTGTTGTTTATGTTGCAAAGGCAAGCATCTCGGTATCTCTGTGGGTGTATTTTGGCTTTAAGCCCAGTAAAAAAGGAGCGTCCAGTCACTTGGAGGAGCAGATTGTCAGCAGTGGGGTTCAAAGGTTGCAACAACTCTTAATTTATAAGCAGTAGTGGCTTAATATGAATAGGAAATAACAGATCTTTAACAGTAATTTGTTTTATTTGTGTTGCAGCTAATCATCAACTCAAAGTTCATGATTATGACACATCTAAGTTTTAAAATGACCCCTACTGTAGGTTTTAATCTGTGACCAAACTGTCAGTAGTCAAGTTTCATGCAAGTACTTCTTTGTACAAGAACAATTTGTGGGAAAAAAAAGGTTCTGCTTTTGACTTTCATCACTTTTCAGCTCTCCATCATGCCTGATAGTGTAGTACGCAAGTACAGGACTTGAAATGTTGAAGTATTTGTTCAGAGAATCAAAAATCAATCAAGCACACTTCATATGGTTCAAATATTGAAAACCAATTCAGCTTTTGTACCCCAGGCCTGTTTCAGCCTCCTTCTGAGTTACTATCTTCTTATCTGTGCAGTTCACCTGTAAGTGAGACAAAAACATGCGCTATCATAGCAACATAGATATTAAATGGTGCAATGCGATGTTGCTCACTTCCATTCATCACCTGGCAGGTCGGGTGTATCCAGCTGTTCTTATTTTAACTGTAAAGGTTGGAAATGTTTACTTCTGAAAAACATAATTTGGTATTCTTAAATTAAATATGAAATATTGTGTTGAAGAAGCAAGTCAGTGAAGTCATATGTCAAAGAAGGCATAGCTTTTAACCACTTCTTGCACCACTTATACAACACAGTGATGTAAAACTGTAGTTTATTCTTTGTGGGTTTTTGGGAACACTACAGTTGTCGATGAAGCTTTCAACCTCCCCTGTTCACTTTCCTGATTGCACCCTTTAATAGTCGTCGTCTTCTGTGTCTCATTTAAGTGTGATCATGTGTCAACTGTTGTGATGTCTAGTATGTAATGCTTCAGATCAATTTGCTTTGTAATATAGAAGGGTCTAGGCCATTAACATGAGAATGTTTGCATTGTGTGCTAATAGAAGGTATGGGAGTGTGTGTGTGCATTTGCATAACATGTTTATTTGTTTACACATGTTGTATGTTGAAGTCTGCCCTTAAAATTATTGTATAGGTTTTTAAAAAGGTTAGTGAGAGTCCTTTCTGTCAAAGCAAAAAGTACTTGAGCTAAATTATTTAATTTAGAAGTTATAAATAGAGGTCGACCGATTAATCGGCACTGCCGATATATCGGCACCGATAGGACGTTTTACAAACTATCGGTATCAGCGGAACTTGGCTCCGATAGTTGCCAATAGCTGTAGTTTTTTCCCTCACAGCGGGATGAACTGCTTCTTCCCTGTTCAGCTTTCTGTCTCACTGATCACTTAAGGGCTGCTTTTCACACAGGGAGAGGGCATGGGAGAGAGAGACACGGAGCGTGCAGCAGGGAGCAGTGTGGCAAACTTAGCGACTTTGTTGATATATTTAACGAGTTTTCAGACCACTCTAGCGGCTTCAAAAAAAAAAACAAAAAAAAACGACTAGCGACTTTTTCTGGAATTAAAGGACACTTCTAAGATTTCTGGAGACCAACGTGAAAGCGTGTATGGTTTCCTTTACTCCTTGAGCACTGGGTTCAGCCAGCCCCTCCCCTTCCATAAGCACACAGAAGGCTCGGTCCTCCTCACACAGCAGCAGCTCTGAGCTGGAGTCAGACAGGAGACGTTCACCTAAGCTAATTTCCTTGGTGGAGGCAATAAGTACCACTTGTTCAACAAGCGTAAACGTGCATCATATTTCAACAGAAACAGCGACATTTCCACCGTCATGTTTTATATGACCACAGTGCTTGTTAAGCTAAGCTAAGCTAACAGCTCATTAACAACACGCTACAATGAAAGCTGTCTGTGTGGAGTCTGTTCATCTTAGTTTGCCATGAATCTTCAAATTTCACAAATTCTTGGAAACTTTAGCTGCTGGCTGAGACAAACCAGCCAGAATTGAATATATTATATTATATAATATTAATTATTTATATATATATATAATAAAATTGTTGTGAGTGATATCGGCCAATTAATCGGCTATCGGCTTCTTCCTGCTCCAAACTATCGTTATTATATCGGCCTTTAAAAATCCACTATCGGTCGACCTCTAGTTACAAACACTAACAATACTTTTAAAAGTGTTGTTATACCTGAACACGTAGCTTTCCTAAACTTTGCTTTAAGATCTTTTTCACATGTAACATATATCTATAGAGGTTGAAATGATTAACATTTGAATGCATCTTCAGGCTCATTGTAGGGGTTGTGTGTTTTTAGCATTGTTGTCTGTCCATGCGAGTGTCCAGAGGCTCAGCTCTCTGTACATCTCTCTCCCGGCTCCGGCTGTGTAAACGTTAACCACATCCGTCTGTTCTGCCCTCTTTTTTTCTTTGTTTTCTTCTCTACCTCCCTCGGGCTTGTTCTGCCACTCTTCCTTCCCTGTCTGTCTGTCTGTCTGTTTCTGGCTGCACCCTGACAGCTATAAAAAGGTTGCCTTTCATGAGGAACAGATCCAAGGACAAAGACAAGGCCAAGGCCATCTACCGGCGCTCCATGTGTAAGACCCCCGTTAGCCGCTACGCTAGCCTTCCTCTCCCTATTATTGTCATGTTAGGAGAAACAAAGGAGGAGCAGTCACTGATGCCAGGGTGGTGGCAGTGTGGGCAGTGACAGTATGGTGCTTAAGGGTTTCTGTCAATTTATTTCCATTTCATATTTAAGTCATTGTTTGATGTACAGTGCTGGTATCTGGAATCTTTGAATTTCTGAATAAGAATGATCAAGTTAGGCATTTGTTACAATGTCTCTTTACCCCACCCTGCTGCATCTGGTGACATCAGTGACTTGTTCTTATGTACTTCCTAGTTGTTACCACGCTTGTCACGTTCTCCGCCGTACGTCGTCTTCCTCCACTTTCTCCTGTAGAATATCTTTAAGCTTTCACCACTGTAGTGTCACTGTGTTCTCACTGTTTGCAGATACATGAATAACAATCTTAATAGATCAAAGTCAAAGTAATAGGACTTAAAACTGCTATGACAATCAGGTTTTCCTCTTCTGTAGATGTGTCTTGTAGTGTCATGCAGTCTGATTTGCATCTTTTGACCAAAGCGTATCTTTCAGTTTGGTTACTACATGAATCACTTATCGGGCAGCTTTCTCATGTGCTCTGTGGTTCCATTTTGTGTTTTCTGTATGAAAGGCTGTTTGTTTGGGAGGTTGCCTGTTCAGGTGAGATAATGTGAAAGACTGTGGGTTTGCCTTTCATGGTATGCTTGCTCCCATCTTTGATTACAGCATGACAAAAAAAGAATCACCGATCGCTTTATCAACGCTTACACTCACCATGGAGGACTTGAAATGGAGCCTTTATTCTCTCTGTCTGTATCTCAGCCTCACACTCTGTCTCACTCTCTTGCTCTGTCAGCGTGCTGCATTTCAGATCTTATTCTGCTGACATGGACTCACCATGCTGCTGCTCGGAGCAGCTCTGCATGCCTTCATGCCTCTCCGCCGTTGTGTATGACTCAATATACAAAGTGCATAAAGAGAGGCAGTGATGTTCAGATGTTTGTGGCTAAGATGGATGAGGTTGACCAGCCATGCTGCCACCATCTTTGTGCACTTTGACATCATTTTAAAGGCATCATTACATTACTTGATATTGTAGCTGCATCTGTTCATCTGAGCCAGTTTGTCCCCATGCTCTAATGTCTAAGGGGATACAAAAACTTACAGAATAAGTATAGAAATAACTATTTAGCCTCAGCTGGGGGATTGGATAGAATGTGTAACTTTTTGTCTTCATTTTCATTCCTCCACATGGCAAATCAGCCATGAACGACCTGCTGCAGAGCATGGCGGTGGCAGGTGGTCCTGGGCCTCAGTGGACAGGAAGCACAGAGAATCTAGACGGGCCTGAAGCTGGAGAAACTGGCATGACGGGAAGCAGCAGGCGCAGTGGGCAGCGCATGAAGGAGTTCGCCCTGTCCACAAATGCAATTGACTGTGCCGCTCTAACCCTTCCCACTGCAGGACACAACAGAGCCAAGCACCGGCTTAAAGTCAAAGGTGAAGAAGCTGAGTTTTTGGTTTAATGACTTTGTTCTTCTGTTAGTTGGAAATCTTTCTCTGTTTATTTGATTGAACATATGTTGGAGGTGATGGAATTTTAAACTCAGAGTACATAAAGCATCTGTAGCATTACACTCTCCTCTTCTTCACAGAAAATGCCTCCTGCGAGGATGTTGCTGGCTCCTTCGATGACCCCAAGACTCAAGGTAAAACTTGATATGAAAGTCATCAAAAAGTTATTTAGTAGTAGCAGCCTCTGAACACTGGCTGGAAATCTAAGGATACTTCAAATGAGCAAAGAGAAGACTTAGTAGACACCAAAAAAGCAGGTCATGTCCACAGCAGTCCCCCAGCTAATCTTTGACCTGCCTTCCCGCACTTCGATTAAGCCTAATCTACTGATCTGTAGCAATTTGAGAGAAGGAAAAAAATATCCATCTCCATGGAAAGACGGATTGACTCTAATTCAGGCTTTAGGATGTTATTCAGGGCAGTTAATCTGCAGCCAGGCAGTAATTCAGCAGTTTTACACTGCCCTAATGTCGATGACCCAGTTGTTAAACAGCCACTCCAAGCTGTGGCCACACCGTGTTGGTGTTTGTTTTAACTTATTCAAGTTTTAGGTTTTGATTTTAATTTTTGATTATTAAATTAGAAATATTTGTAAAATTTCCTCCATTGCAGAATTTGAATAGAATACCAGACCAACCAAATATGTAACCTGACCTTTACGGGCCCTTTATTTTTCATTAAGCTGATTCAGCAGGACACTGGTTTTGTGCCCAGTCTGGATTCTACCTAGATGAGTTCCCAGAGTGCACTTAAAATCAAATGTATCATTTAGATCCATTTCCAAGTTCATCCGTGTAATGATTGGAGGAAATGGACATCTAGTCTCTGTAACACTTTGGACATTACTTATAATGTATCAGCTATCAGGATGTTTTATGTGATGGTAGTTTGAGATGCCTATTGATCTGTCAGGCAAGTTTTATAGCTGTTTTTTCTTTTCTTTTTTTTCTGTAGCCAGGCATTATGAAATATTTAACTTCCTTTGTTTCACATTGTAAGCAGCAGGAGTTAAGTGTGATGTCCCTTAAACGTGCCCCACATCACCATGTTGGTGTGTTGCATTGTGTGTGTGTCTTGTCAGGCCTGCAGGGGTATAGCAGTGCACTTGCTCTGTGTCCTTCTCCTGTTAAGCTGAGCGCTATGTGCAGAGTGCCCTGTAGCATCTGTAGTAAGTGATAATTACTGTGCAACGAAAACCACTCGGGCTATAAATGATGGGCTGGTTTCCTAGACATAACACCTGCAATATCGATCAGATCTGTAAGGACTGATTTATTTATTTTTAATTCTGATTTGGAGTGAGTCATGTCCTGAAAACCAGTTTGAAATGATTTCACAGTCACTAGTTTCCAGTTAAAACTATCCCTGTGGACACAGGGAAAAAGGAAGGTCACATTGTTGTCACTCCTCTGCTTTGCTGTCTTTCTTCTCCTCTTCCTCCTCCTCCTCTTCCTCAATTCCTCCACAAGTCCTTTCATTTCTTCTGATGCTTTACAGACCTTCACTCTGTAATCCTTTATTATCCAGTAACAGCCTATTAAGTTTACCCTGTACTCTTCAGTGGAGTGGTCTTTGTCTGTAGGTGTCCCTGTCCTCTCCATCATTAGTCTCTTTGTTTATTAGATGGGCATATTGGTGTGGCAGGCTGGCAGTGAGCCACCCTTCCTGTCCCTCAGCCTGGCATATGCCATCTGCTGCCCCAGCAGGAGATGCTCTGTCAGACTGTTAACATGCACCTAGCTCCTTGTGTTTATGCATGCTGGTGAAGATACCAGTAAGCCTGTATAAATCCTAACTGTGAATGTTTGTTCGTCTTCCCTCTTGTCGCTTGCCCAGCCTCCAGACCCTCCAGTCTCCATAGCAACAGGACCACCAGTAGCAATAGTAACAATAACTCGCACCTAACTTCTCCTTTGGAGGGCAAAGGTATGCTCCTCCTCCTTCCTCCACCTCTAGTTCTGCACGCCAGATACTTTACTCTTCACTCTTTTGCTGAGCTTTTTGTGCTAATTTTAAGGTTACCGTTATCATTAGTCTATGAAAAAAAAATGATTTTATTAGAACTTTTTTTGCTATGAATTTATTTTCTTTTTCTAATCCAAGCTGAACCAAATTGAACAAGTTCACTTTGACTTTGATATCCTGAAAATTAAATCTATACTGGAACTTGTGACTCATGCTTTATTCCTCTTCTGGGATTTTAAAGCAATCAGCAATGGGTGGACAATGTCTTAAATGAGCAGTCAGATTTAGTAGATTTAAGAAACAAAAATTGCCTTTCCCATTTTCTAAACTTCGCCTCCCTAATTTTACAGCCACGCTAAACGGCAGCCTCAGCAGGCCCCACAGTGAAAGCAGTGGTGAGTTTAGCCTGAGTCTGGATCAGGAAGTGTGGTCCAGCAGTGGCAGCAGCCCTGTTCAGCAGCCCACCTCCTCACGCTCCTCTCACCAGAGTCCCCTGCAGCTGCGCAGGTCCCTCGAGCCGTCCAACGCCACAGGGATCCTCGGCCAGATGCAGATCACGAAGACCGGATCCCCCTGTGAAGTACTCTCCCTGCAGCAGTTCTTGGATGAGGGTATTGATCCAACAGAGGTAGGGCCTTAAAAACAGATTATGTTGCCATTATTTTTTTATTACATCATATTAAAGCGATGAGAATTCATACTTAGTTCAGAGGGGCTGGAACTAGTCTGGTTTCTGTATACTAACATGATGCTGAATGTTTTATCTCATTTCTCTGATATATTGCTCAATCTTATAAAAATGTTGTGTGCTTGTTCTAGTTCTGTTATTGATGATGTTTGATCTGTATTCTGCAGTCTGGCAGTCAGGAGAACCTGACTGTCGACTCTCCTCGTCTCTCCAACCCTTCTGACCACGTTCAGAAAGAGCGCACCTTCCCCAAGGGCCGGGGCATATTGCGCTCGTCCAGTGGGAAAGCAGCACCAGTGACCACTGACCGGTCACTGAGAACTTCGGGACAGCCCGGCCGCCCGACCCTGCGGAAGGCTGAGAGCACCCGCGTTAAAGGTTCTGCCCCGGTGCGTTCCAGCCTGTCCTCGCAGGGCAAAGCTACATCTGTCTCTGAACGACTGGACTCTGCCTCTTCCACTCTGCCTCGTGCCAGCAGCGTCATCTCCACCGCTGAGGGCACGACACGGCGCACTAGCATCCATGACATGCTGTCCAAGGACCACCGACAGCCCATCTCTGTCGACGTTTCTCCTCAAGTCGCTTCCCCCAAGGCCGGGGTACGCTCCCAGCCAACACCCAGTGAGTACCACCCCAACAGCACCCACCCAAAGGGATCCCTTACCATCACTGCACCCTTGCCCAAGTCTGTCAGCTTACCCTGCCACAGCTTGGAGGACCCTGATCTATCAACCCTCGAGTCGTTCCTCGGCCCCTCCTTCACTGTAGAGTCAGTGTTCATGGACTCCATATTTAGTGAGTCAGCAAGCAAAAACCTCCCGTTCCTGTCTCTGAATCCAACCCTAGTCAGCAACATCAGTGGGCCTCCTGTTGCAAATAAGACCCACTCTCCCCCCAGTCCAAACCTCAATCAAAACCAGAATCCTCACAACCAGTCCAATGGTGAGACGACATCCAGCGCAGCAGGCCTGGCAGGGTACAAAGAGGATGTTGATCCCAGTCCTGTGATTGATTCAGACCAGTCACTGAGCCCAGAGGACAGCCAGTCTCTGTGGTATGAGTACGGCTGTGTGTGATTGGCTGGAAGGTTTCTGGCTTGTTGACTGTGACTTTACTAAAAGAGGGGAGAGTGAAAGAATAATGGACGAGGAACAAATCTGTCTCCTCTGCATGTTATTTATCAGACTATACTATCTCTGTGTGGTGTATTTGGATTGTTTTCTGTCCGTCATGGTGCTGAATGTTGGCATTTATTTTTTTTATTTTTTCCTTTCTTTGAGTTGGGACTTTGAATGCTCCTCTGTCCAAACACCTTTGCCAGATTATCATTTCCTCATCAAACTGTTTCATTTGCTAACACTACACTATTATCTGTGGTGGGTCTTAAATTAGTTACATTAATATTTCTGTTTCAGTCTTAATTTTGAGAATTATGAAGAACTGGACTGTGTCAGGAGGATCCAGAAAAATTAAGTGTTTTATTAATGTCATGAACAGCTCTCTGTGACATTAGAAAGGCAGTTTTGTCACATTTAAAGTCTTACAGTGTGTCAGATAATAGATTCACCTCCCATTTTATTATGTTTTGATGTGTGAGTGCTTTTCACTGTAAACATGGTTGCATTGTTCACTAAACTGCATGGCCTTGTTCTGTCAGCCTGAGCTAAAACGCTCATTTTGATCTCTGTGATCAAAATGGTTATTATATTGATCTTCTTTTTTGTTGTGGCTGATATGTGCACTGTTTGTTTTTATGCATTTGATTTGTCCCCTAATGTATACATATATATATCAACTGGAGCATTTACTGAGTGCATGATGGGTTATGATCTGGTGGATTTTAACTGGCCTCTGGTGACGGTGACAAAATGGTGAAGCTTCATTGCCAAAACAATCGAAACAGTCTTTTCACTGGGATAGAAGCAAGTTGATGGTGAAAGAAAAAGAAAGCAGTATGAGCACAGTGATTAAGTTTTAGGTTTTGGGGGTTATTGGCACATTGGATGGATTTTTAAAGTTAACAGTTTCAGATTCTTTTGTCAATGAAGCTAAAATCATTTCTTTTACTTATTTGTAAACTTTTGTTTGCTTCTCCTGACGCACCACAACTGGAGAACAGATATTTGACTATGTTGCTTTAGACTGACATCTTGTACAGACTTGAAATCATAAAGTTATAATCAAAGACGAGCACCTATTGTGCCAAATTTAGTCGGACTTCCTGCATTTATATCCTTATTTATTTTGGCTTTTGTACCGTGTAGTTGCTGTTTTGAACTTGCTTTATTGTATTTATCTTAATCAACAATATATGCAGGAATGAAGTTAGTGAAAGTGTTCTTACCACTGTGCAGATGTAACAAACATTGCCTTTTTCCTACAGATGTGGAGGGCAGAAAGTCTAAAAGCAGGAGTGGGGAGGCGCAGCAAAGCTGCTAAACCCTGCCCCTCCCACCCTCGTCTGTCTGCTACCATGCTGCGAGTGCGTGGTGAGTGAGCGCTGCTCGAGCGGGAAGAAAAGGGGATGGGGGGGAGGAAGTTGGTCAGTTTTGTCTCCATGGGAACCTAAAACGTGGTGTAACAGATGTCTTCCATCCTGCTGTGCACTTGCTTCCCCTGCTTCTCTCAGCTGTTACCCAAAAGCAACTCACCCACCCACCCCACCCCACTGTCCCTGTGGTGCCAAACGCCTGCTTATAAATCCTGAGAACCCGGTCTGCATGGCATATGGGCCATTTCACCATGTTTCCTGTTATGTTTCAAGTCCCTGACTTGACTTTTCCTCAACAAGATAAGCTCTCCAACTCCAGCAGCACATGGTCGTCCTCTGTCATGATGTGAGCTGCCATACTGGTGCCACTGAGTGTTTCATACATGTGACTGGTGGCTCTTTGCTGTTGTCAGGCTGCTTATCACTGCTGCATGGCTTTGGTGTAACAATGAAATCCTTCCCCTTTGCATGTAGATCCAGGCTAGTTGCCTTCCCTTTTCTCCTGTTGACACATTTCTGTCTTTACTGATGCAGTTTCTGACTGTTAGTCTTCAATTTCTCTTTAATCGTCCTTTTTCTCTGTTGTGTTTTTTCTGATCTCTTATTTTTTCTTTTCTTATTCTTTCCTTTTCTTCTTTGCTTGCGTGGAACTCAGAGAGAAAGGTGGCCTTGGAGCTGTGTATGAAGTCGAGTAGAGCTAATCTTCTGAGACCGTCTACAGTGAGAAAAGATTGTATATCCCAGTTTCAACCTTTTTATTAAACCCAGGACTTTTCAGTAGAGAAAAGTGGCTTCCTTCTCCGTTTCATTCTTTTTCCTTGAATCAAGGAAACAACATAGGAAACTAGGAAATGTATTGAAAGTTTTTTTGTTCCCTTGAAGATACTGTGGCAGATTGCATTGCCGCATGTGATTCATTGTGGCAGACTGCTAAGTGTGCACTAGTCTCTGGACTAAGATTTAAGTGCCAATGTTCACACAACAGCCAAAAAGGCTATCTGAAACCAGACTGAGTGATTTCAGATTTTCTACACAACTTTAAAGTAAGAAGGACCTTCTACTGCCCTCGTTTGAGTGCACAATCAAAGACAACTTGAAGCATGTCAGCACAAAACATCTCTGGCTACTGTATCAAACTGAAGAATCACAATCTGCATGGAGCAATCAATCATCCCACTTCCTTTTTCCAAAGAGGACGACGGTGTCCAGTGGGAGTTTTAACAGCCAGGATGCCGATGCACTCGTACATAAAGCCATGACAGCTTGGTTATTGGTGTTTGTTGCCTTTTGTCATGAGTGAAGGATGTGTGATCTGAGACTGATCATGGGAGTGTTCCAGGTCACCTATAAGGCAGTGGCAAGCTGTGTTGTTATGCCATAACAGAAACACCCTGAGACAAACCACATATATTCTTCTTCACTGAAAATACTTCATCATAGATCATTTACTCAATGGTACTAGATCATCTCATTTACTGCTTCCTATCCTGCTCTGATGTAGAAAGTAATGGTTAAAGCACACCTGCAGTACTGTGTATCTACTTCTGAGAAGGAGTTGTTTAAAAATCTGACTGGAGTATAGGTGACCTGTGACCTGCCCACTACATGCAGAACATGTGCAGATTTCTATTGTGTTGAACACGATGGTGATGAGACCCAGTGTTTTTCCTCCTTTTCCACTTTTACATGAGTTCATTTGATGTAATTAAAATCATAAGAATACTAATGTGTGCTATCTTCGTCTTTGTCTTAGTAATATAGTCTGTGCTTTCTATTCAGCTAAGGTTTGGGTTACAAACACAAAAAAACTGTGCCTCTGAATTATCAGTAATTGTTGAAAAAATAAACCATTAACTCAAACGCTACAGTTCTCAGCTCTACTTGTATTTCAATTGGGTAATAATTATGTCGATAAAACACAGTAGCTATATAATTATTTAACCTAGGATGACATAATTTATATTCCCAAATAAATTTAGCATCTAATTTGACAATTTTGTAAGTGTGCAATTTGCCCCCCTTCTGTTTTTAACATCCTACCCTCTGATGAATTATTTTTTGCCCTTGGTGGGGATAAAATCTGCTTTTGCAGCTGATCACGGCCATTGAAGTCAATGGGAGCGGTTTCAGTAGTAGCGCCGTTTCTGAAGCATCCCAGAAGCGTCATCGCTTCCCAGTCCCATACTCCTGAAGGAGTTCCCTCAGTTAAAATGTCTGTCTCACAGGAGAGAGCATGCAAAAGGTTCTCCCCGCTGTCTCCACGCTCCGAGTGTCCGCAGCCGAGAGGTTTCAGTGTCATGAACAACATTACCTGTGTCAGAAACAGAATGAATGTGTCCACACTGAACAATCTGCTGTTCATCTATGTAAATGGACCAAATGTTGCCTCCTTCCCGGCCGCAAATTTGCAGAGATGTGATTGAAGCAGGGACACCATCCGCCAACCGGAAAGCAGAAAAAAGGCTGAAATGTGTTATCAGAGCAGACTGTTTTTATGTCAACTACCCAATTAACCACAAAAGAAAAAAAACATCCTGACAGCACATTGTGGTAGGCTTTGTTATATTTTCTTTTGTCGCCTACAATACCCATAATGTAACTCAACCATCAAACGTATGGGAGCGATTGGGGCAAAGTGAGTTAGTAACCTCCAGCTACTTATTACAAGAAATTGCTTCACAAGTTCCACTTGAATTGAAACCGGTGCACAGGTGTTTCCACTTTACCCGACCTCTCTCAGG
>JBBBVU010000017.1:21646975-21676454 GCA_037177055.1 Atherinosoma microstoma
TGAAGTGTACTTGTTTATATATATATATATATATATATATATATATATATAAAAACACGTTAATACTTTTGCACATAAAACAAAGACAGGGAAATAAAGGCCATGGGAGAAAAGGACCAGGGCAGCATCACCCCTGTTGCCATCGGAAACATGCACCATCTGCAATAAGGGGGCTGATATCAGCTGGACCCCAACGTCATCTAGCTAGGGATGGACTGGATTGGTGTTGGTCGGTTATTCATTCAAGCTTTTAAAATATGCTTTTTTTGGGGGGGTTTGTTTTGTCTTTTTTTTTCCTTTTTAAAAAGTTTGTAATATATATTCCCCACTTTTGTGTTTTCCGAGCAGCCTCGTCCCAGCCAGGATCCAGGCTCCACGCCAACCATGGAGAGGAAACGCTTCAAAAAGCTCTAGAGTTCAGGCATACCTGGAGAAGACAAAAGACAGCTCTTTATTAACAAAAACCCCCCCAAAAAAACCAAAAGCCTCCATACAGGTAATTTAGGTTTTTAATTAGCCATTAAGTCTTTATAGAGACTTTGTAAGCGTTTTCCTAATATGAACAGTTTTATTGGACATAAGCCCCACTTTTTCCCTAAGATCCCACACAACACAGTCTGAAATTAGAAGGGTTTTGATTTCTTTTCAGCTTCCTTGCTTACCCTGACATTAAAACTGACAAAAATATCTGGATGATATAGGGATGCCACAAATCTGAGTGATCCAATGTGTTGACAGTGGGAGCCTTTAGGCATGCAAACCGCTGCAGACAGCTCGATTGGACCACCTTGGAGTCAATATACACACCATGTAACAGCAGAGCACCTGTATGATGTGACGATGCCACGCTTCTTTGCAGGTGGACCCCTGTCTTTGCTAACAGACATTTGACAACAGGTAAATATCCTTAATTCTAGCAACTTCTACTTAATCATTTAATACAAGTAAATATGCTGTCTGAATAGCCACCAGCTGTGGCTTGAAGACGGAGTGTGTAACAAAATATACAGTCAATGTAGAAAAATTTGACATGTTTCTTTTGGTATCTAATCACTTTACTAAACCGTTATGTTTTTATTATCTTACCATTTTTGCTACGGTGTCTCTGAATGGACAAACAACTCTGTGTGTGAAGTGAAAACCCCCAGAGCTTTAAAACTGCAGTACCAGCTTTGTTTGACAGATGCTCTAGCACCGTTTGAGAGAAGTACACAGTTTAGTTACCTGTATTGCAGTCATCACTGCACTTGAAGCCACTCACAGATGAAAACATGGTAATGTCTGGTAGAATTTTGGCCGCTGACGACCACCGTCCATTCACAACTGTGCTTGGTATTTGAAGTAATTTTTGATGCCCTTCTTAACCACTAGATGTCAGTATTTCTCACACACTGTACTTTGAAGGACAGTCATATATGACACTAAATGAGCTGCACTAGGTCAAAAGCTAGGTTGATGATCTTGTTCGACCACCAGTCACTCAAAAGATGACCCGTACATTGTGGCAGTAAAAGTTCACCTATTACAGGGAGTACCAGCAGATGTCTCACAGATAGGGTGGAGAAGCAGCACTAAGGATTCTTCCAGATGGATACATGCTGGCTAAGGTAAATGCTCAAATTTTTATCTGGATCATTGTGCTAGAACAAAATGTCATTATGCTGTAAAAGTCTGGAAACTGCTTCTTTACAGTTTCATTTAAGGACAAGACATCTTCTAGCCTGGTAAAAATCTTAGAAAAACCCCTGACGAGCCAAAAACTGTGAAGAGGAGGTTTCACAAAATTTACAATCCTTACATTCACTGTCGCTGCAGCTTTCTGTCTTCAGTCACATGTTGATGTCTTACCTGGGCCTGAGTTGTCGGTTCACTGCAGCGGTGCAGCTGGGGCCCCTGAGCAGTGGAAGTGCACGTTGAGCCATTTGGCATCGCGGCGATGCCACACACGCGTCTCCTCCGACTGGCAGGAGCGTGGCCGTCCCTGGCTGTCCATGTACTGCGTCAGGCGGATGTAGGCGATGCAGGCAGCATCCTCACCAATCAGGTGGACGTGGGGGTTGAGGATGGTGGTGTGTACTGGTTTATTGTTTTTACTCAGAACTATAGAAATGGAAATGTGAAAATCAGCTGTATGTATCCGTTTCAAGCCTCTGACATGCTCCTACATTTATACAAAAGCTGCTTTTAAAAAGGATGAAATTCACCTGCAACGACCGGCTTTTTTTAAGCAAACGTGCCCCCAAATTCTAACGTGAATATTGGAAAATAGATTTTCCTCTGGGTTCCGATTACTTGGTTTATCAATGGTAAAATCTAAGTTGCAAACCTTGATAAAGAAGTAAACGGGTTTAATGGACTCTGTGTTTGTAAGTTATTGATGTTTTACAGTCACTTCTTGTTGGAAGTCTCCAAACTAGAACATAAACTTCTTGGCCCAAAGCTAAATTTTTTATTTCACTAATGGAGAGATTAAACTACTTCAGGTGATGTTGGCTGCTACTTTCAACAGAACCATTAATCATTTAGATTTTTAATTCATATTGTCCCCAATATTCTGTTTTGTTCTGAGGTAAAATCTGCAGTATATTTACATGAATTTTTTAATTGATCTACAGTCATAGTTTGACCTGGCCAATTAATTGGACTACCGTCTTTGTCCCAGTATACATACATGTTTGGGGAATTCCAGTTATTGACTTAAGTTTATCGAACATCGAATGCTAGATGTTTATTTGTTCCTTTCAGCTCTTTAGTATTGGGCTCCTACCTGCTGTTCTGTTATGTCTCATAACTAACCCACTAACAAACAATTTGGCTGACAGCACATTAACATATCATGGGTTGAATGAGGTGGCTTTATAGTTCTAAACATCTCATACAAGCAGTTTTATTTTTATATATTTATTTATATAGTCTATATAAATTAGTCTATTTTTAATAGATTTGTCCTCCCTTCTGATTATTCTCTGGTACCCAGAGCAGCACCCAGTAACATCAGTGTTTTATGTTATTTATGGATACCAGGGATGGGAACTGTGGATTATGTGCTGAACACTTTGTCCAGTTTCCATCAAGTTAAATGTACACAGAAGAATATTAGTCCAGCTACAACTTCATTTCTGTATAATTTCTGTGGGGCTGACATATTCACAATTATTTTAAAAGCCTGGTTTTGATCAGTCTAACAGTCATTTTTTTCCCCCCCATAGTGTCATGTAAATGTGCTAACTGTGGCTTTTCACAGATTCCCACTCATCCAACAAAGTGTGTAGTAATTACTGAAGTGAGCAACTTACGATTCTCAAAGTAGAACTTGTGAAAGTCCATGCCCTCGACTAGGTTTCCAAGGGCTTCAGGCTCAAAAGAAGTCAGTCCAGGGTCACAGATTCTCCTGTTAGAAGAAAATGAAGGAACAAATAATCATGTAGTGAAGAAAGGAGACCAAGACCAGAACAGGTATCCTAAACCCAAAAAAGCTCTTTACAGTATGCGTGTTTTACGCATAAGATGTAAGAGTTTCTTTGTAGTTGAGTTTTCAATGAGAGATTTAAACGATTTGTAATTGGAGATTTTGTTATATATTCAAACTTACGTGTAGGCCTCGAAATCCCCATTATTAATGGCTTCAATTAGCTGCTCTGTCATCTTTATTATCTCTTGTTTACGAGCTGAAATCGGAATGAAAAGGAGGACGAGGAGGAGGAGGAGGGAGAGGAAGTCGGAAGAGGTTAGACTGTCAGGAATAATCTGGATGTCAAACTTGAACCCACACCACATGCTCTACCTTATCTGACATTTCAAGGTTATTCCTCATGTGGGCCCTGCCTCTGGTAAAAAATGACAGTGACATTTAAAGCCACCCTGATAAAAACGCACAATGTTTTCTATGTTGAAAGCAAAAGTATTAAACTGTATGCTCAAAAAACCATGAACTCAATCCTCAGCTTCCTCTGAGCAAACATGCAAGTAAGCAAACAGGGTACACACAAACCAACACATGAACGTCTCATTTTTACATTTAGAACAAAATTTTGCAGCTGATGGAAAAATCATAACCAAAATTGCAAAGACCTTGAAATTGCCGATCACATATAAAACACACAAAATCATTTACACTCTGAAAAAACTTGAGGTTGTGCTTATTGCAGAATAAACCAGCAGAGATCACACAGCAGACTTTATGGATGGACATGCAGCTGCAGTTTGAAAACCTCAAAAAATCGGAAAGTTTCTCTGTGCATGAACTCACACACAAGAGACACACAAAGTTCCAACAGATCACGTCAACCCTGCTTCAGGAGCCTTTGTTCAAGCTCTGCACAGCCTGCCTTTCACTTACTCTGCTGCAGGCTGCTGCTGCCTGCTGGGGGTGACTGGGCAGACTCTGGTTCAGGACAGGAGCGCTGAGCTGGACCGGTCTGAGCTACAGGGACAGTGGGGCTGCTGACAGTCTCCTGCAGGGGACCAGCTGCAGGCGGGTACAGTCATCCCAGTAAAATGTTATATGTGTGGCTTCTAAGCTTTGCATAAGCTTTGTGTAATAGCAGCAAAATAGTAGAGTCCAGACGTTTACTGGATAATCAAAAGGGGACAGAGGGGAGTAGTGAGCTGCAGTCATGTCAAAGTGCCAGTAGATGGCAGCACAGGAGGGCAAAAAAACTGATGCAGCAGGTTGGTGGTAGAAGAGTATTTCCATTCATTCCTGTTCATTCGTTTCCTTTTTTTAATTATGTTTTGCATGCAGGATAGATGGGTGGCTGAAGGACTGCTGTTGGTTCAAAGAGGAAGGCCAGGAAAGAGGTGAGGGCTTAGTCAGGTAAAGTTGCTGCAAACTTACAGATGGGAGGTGGGCAGTGTGGAGCTGGGGTCTGTTCCTCAGTGGTGCTGCACTGTCCTAAGCCTGTATGCTCTGTATTAGCAGAGTCACTGGCAGAAACTGCCATCATCACAAGACAAACACACAAATGTACACAGATGCACACCGACCAGGAGCCTGAGAGGACGTTCCTACAACCACACTGCTTATCATAGTTTGTTACATTATTCACACCCAGACAAAGTATATTAGGCCCAGATGTGGGCTGCAACTGGGCCATGAGTGGCAACAATGTTTTAGCCATTTGGGTTCAACAGATTCCAACTAGAAATAACCCAGATATCATCTTCTACACATCCATCTTAACAATTTATCTGGGACGGTGGTTGTGTCCACCTCAGCGCTCTGTGTTGGCTTTGCTTTTGGTTTCTACCAACTCCGGTCTCTTAAAACATCACATGCTGGTAAATGAACAAAACACAACCTCAAGTAACAGGATTAACTTTTATCTGGAAAGCTGCAGGCAGCTCGGTCCTATTCACTGATAATTAAAACAAGGCTATGGTACCACACATTGTTCAACAGTGAGTACTCCATGTTTTGAAATTCAAGGAATTCAGTGAAAGTGATGGAGACAAAGATGACTATACCTTTTTTTGCTTAGGAAGGTTTCTCCTTTAATGAAGTGACCCTGAAGTATCTATGTGGTATTTTTGTTTCTTTTTTAAGAGTCAGATGAATTCTCTAAATGTTTAAGAAAGAAGGTTCAAAGCTTCATTTATTATCTCCTTCAGCATTGAATGCACTGGATGCTCCTTTATGAAAGAGAAATGAAATGATGCCGTCTCAATATCCTCTGGCCAAAATGTTCAAATGATGCTAATTTACTTTCACACAGTAAACTAACTGAACTGGGAATCATACAGACAAATACAAAAACAGCAGGGTTGGACCCACCGTACTGCAGGCTGTTTATGTACCAGGCTGTAAACATGTCTTTTCTGCTGTGTAGTCAGTCATTTTACCACAGGGCGCTTCGGGAATTGACTCACTTTTAGAGACCGCTCAAGTTGCCATTTCAGAGCTGCGCTTTAGGCAGCTCCATATTGGCTTCAGTTTTTTTTTCTGCTTCAAAAGATACACCTTACCCCTGATACAACCCATCAAAATCAAAATTAATTTAATTATAAGCAGAACTTCAGTGATTACAGCATCTTTAAGTTCATTAGCAGACAATCTTGAGACAGAGATGGCCAATAATCTGATTTGTTAAAAGCACCGGTAATGTGGAAATGGAAAATTCTAAACATACTGATGACATGAAAAAATGACACCTGCAGAGACTCTGAAAAGTTAATGCCAGTTTAATTGGGATATTTATTACTTTGGCTCAATTTCTTAATTTTATAGATTGTTTTGTTTAAAGTTAAAAATGATTGTAAAAACTTTGCACGTTTTTTAAAAGAAAGCTCATCCTCCAGTTTGTTGACTGGGATCATCAGTTTGGATTGGTTCATTTTTATTATCTAAGAACTTGACTAAATTATCACCATCTAAACATTCACATTGGATCTCTGAGCATCCAGAGTCCTCAACCAAGCTCTTAGTTGTGGAACAACAGTTGATAATTCCCTGTAACATCTATCCAGTAGCCATGCATCACCCCAATATAAAATAAAATAATTCATTCTTAGACATTTTATCTGATCTGAATGTGATACACTGTAAGCCAAAAAGCATGCGGAGTAGGTGAAAATTGGACAGGTACCTTTCCTACCTTTCATCTCCTCCTCTTCAGCATTATTACAGCTCTCTGTGGAGCCCTGCCAAACAGAAAGGGTTCAGACAAAAACAGACGTGGACAGAGAGAGAAGAAAAGTCAGTGGGGAGAGAAGCAAGACTAAAAGAAAAACAATTTGTCAGTGAGACAATGTTGAGAAGCTCTGGACATGTCTATAAAGACATCGAGGCAAGCACACAGACAGATGAACGGGTGGATGACTCCCTCCCAGGAGCACAAACCAGCAGGACAGCAGTGAGGGGAAGCGCAGAAGGCCACAAATAACAAAGCAGCAAAGTGTGTGAGCAGTTCTTTAAAGTCACTACTCTAAACTGGAAGAGGTGTGAGACAAGAGTTGCTCTGGAACTGCTCTTCAAGAGGAAGCATGCTCATGTGGCACAGCAACAATTGTCTGGGAAAAATATCTTGTGATTGTAGCACTTAGCAAGCAGTGTGAAAGTCTTATTCTACTGTGTAACTACAGAGCTGTGTAGGATTTTCTCTTTCATATAAATGAGAAATTTGTTGTGATCCAAAAGTAATAATCAGAGCAGTATGATTCATGTTTACAAGTTTTCCAACCAAAATTCTGAAGCTTCTTTTTTCTTTTCTTTACTTTCATGTCTGGAGATGCATTTAGAGAAAATCCTGGTTCTTCACCTGAATGCTCATATCTGGTGGCTTAAGGTTGGAGAAGAAGCGGCTTACCTTGGTGCCATCAGCTGGGTTGTGCACAACGGTTGTCTGGGCTTCCTGGGGGGAGGTAGGAGACACTTTATCATGCAGGGAGGGGATTGATGAAGGGGGGGCACCAGCAAATGAGGCCACGGAATACAAACATATTCCATGAAGGTAGGGACATACAAAACAGACTTATGCACATACACACACATACAACAAAGCACAAGGTACAGCACAGAGCTGTGGAGCATTTATTGTAGTCGTCAAAGCTTCAGTCAGCCTGCTCCCTCTTAGCTGACACTGTGGCAAACAGGTTTATTTTAAAACCTCCAAAATGCATAAAACATTCATAAACACAGCTAAACAAATATTTACCAGCCGGGACCCGGACTGAGGAGGAGGGATCTGCAGTATGTGCATTTTGTGAAAGTTGCGTCACATTCATGTCGCCTGAAAAGTTTTTTTTTTTTTGTTTTTTTTTTTACATGTAATCACAGTTTGCATCAACATCCAAGTAAAAACTTCCAACTGGAAGCTCTGAGATAATTTAACTTTGCATGAACAAATACTGATTTAAACTGATTTCTCTGTGTGTGTGCTGCACTGGACTTCACTGAAACCATCTTTTTAAAGATACATTTTAAAACCTGCTCATGTAGTTGTATCTTATCTACTGCTCATTAGCTGCATGTTTGTGTAACTACTCCTCATCCTCAGCCTTGACCCTGCCACAGAGACATTCAGCACAAAGCAGTTCAAAAACTCCAAGTACTGAGACAAAACCACAGTGTGCTAGTTTCTCAGTGCAGTCCTTCTGTCCATCAGCACTGAACTCAAACTTGGAGCATGCAGCCCCTTCAGTGATATGTGGGATTACAGAATCTAAAGTGTTGTTTTCAGGTGTTGTAGACACTGACAGTGGATAGATGACAGCATGGTTGTACAGACTAATTGAGCCTGAAGAATGACTATGCAGAATTAGGGTTTAGAGCATCGCTAAAGCTCACTGATTAAGATGTTGCATCTTGTTTATTTAACATGCACATCCTAAACTCTGAAATAACACATTGTTGTCTTCAATGAGGTGGAAGGTGTGCGGTATCTAGGGGATGAATTCGTATCTGCCAATTTGTTGTGACAATGCCGACTCCATATGTGGAGTACCTCTGACTATACATGTGGTACTTTGAATGTTTTTGCCCTAAGTTTTCTATATTTTAAACCTCTATGGTATAATCCCACATATATGATAACAGGGGTTACATCCTCATGATTCACCACCCATCTTCTCATGCTCTTGTTTTACCCAGAATTCCTCCTTAGATCATGTTTTGATGGAGAAGTTCTCAAGCTTTGTTTTCCACTAAACCGCAATAACGCCCACCTTTTAAAGGCAAACGATCAGTAAAGCTCAAGCGACATACAAACACACGGAGGAGTCACCAGAATGAGGCTCTGCAGAACATGATTAAGCTGTCTGCTGTTGGACCACAAAATGAAAGTAATTTTTCTACCTGTCAATGTTGTGTACTGTGAAAATATATTTAAGTGCAGGAGGTATGGGTGAAACAAGAGCCAGGAGAGACACTCAAAGTCACAGAGCAGTCGTTCACTTTTAAAGCCGTCAAATTCACCACCAACATAACAAGTTGCATTCAGAGCAGAAGCAAAGAGGCAGAGGATGATGGACGAGACAGAAAAGGCTTTACTTAACATAGGTTGAGATAAAAAGTTTTAGGACAAGACAGAACTAAACATCAAAAGGATGGAAATGATGCCATAAAAAGCAACATGAGAAACCAAACAGATATGGTACCATTGGTGCTGAAGATGACATGCTGCTGTCTTTGGTGCTGCTGCTGCTTACTACACTGTTTTTACTGTTGTTCCCCTGCGACTGGGGCAAAGAAACACAACACATCGTGACTCCCACTAAACCATAAACCCTCACAGGTCACAGGTACAAAGCAGGAATAAAGCCATTACAAGACCAATAAATAAGAAAATAAGCTGATTTGGAGCTGTACTATTTAGAAGTGGGGTATATTTGTAGGAGTAAAATGCAGATTTATCTGAATATCAATCTCCCCTACCATGCAAGTCTGCATTTTAAACAGCAACTCGTATTTTCTTACATGTCGACCATATACAAGGCTCTAAAGTTATCTATGACGGTACCCTTTTAATCATCGGTGTCGTCCAACATCTTTCACTGATATTAGATTCCTGTTTTCTATTGTCCGCATTAAAACATACAACATTAAGACTAATAATAAAAGGAAAAAAAATATATAGGACGGTTAGTCAGCAGAGGCATTTTTAAACATAACTTCAGAAACTGGTGTCAGAAGTAAAACATATCTAAACTAGCAAAACATGAAGAAAGGAAAGAAGTTTTAAAAAGCTTAAAATGGTTACCAGTCCAGATTTGTGCATGCAGTGAAAGGCCTTGATTTAGGCCTTTAATCTAGTTGTGGAGGGTGGTGTGTGCGCAAGCATAGATCTTTGCACTTTATGTTTTACTCTCTTTAAGTCACACATACAACTCTAACTCCTGTTTTGCCCACAAAATGACATCAGCATTACTACACCTGCTTCAGTCACCCGACATCCACTTCAGAACAAATCCTGCTTATTGCTTCAACACATTTTTAATAACTGGACCACTGAAACGTGTTGCAAATATTAAAAACTACAATTTAAAGCATTAAACTATAGATACATACTTTTAATTAAAGTGCAACTTGTAGGTTAGCAACTCTGCTGATAAAGTGTAGGAACATGTACCAAGGGTTAAGTTTTTGAAAAATATTTATCTCTATATGCAGCATAATATTTAAAGGCGTTTTACATCTTTAAAAAACTGCTTGGTTGAAATGTAGCATGAGGGAGAGCAGCCAAGCTAAAAGGAGTTTAACAAGACAAATATGGATCCAAGGAGGAGTTTCAAAGAGACTGAAAATGTAAATGCACATTACACACCACAGCCTGATAATTATGAATCTGATAGCATCAAAAAGAGAAGAGAGGACCAGGCTGAGGAGAAATATCATCCATCATTCAGAAATGTATCAGTGATGTGTGAAGAAGCAGTGGGGAACTGAGCTAGTGTGTTAATGAGTTAGCAACATTAGCTACGAAATGCTGACATTGCTTTCACAGCATTATGGTTCCCATTTTATATCATCGTAACTGAAGCTGGTTGTTTATTATTGCAGTATTAATTAGGACAAATGAAAGGGACATCATGCCCAACACCCAGCTGGTGGACTATTTGCCATATCAGATATTGTATAGTAAAGTCAAGCTATGTTTTAAAATTCAAGAGATGTTGGAGTGGTGAGGGAAAGGTGATTCAAAATGGAAATAAAAGACAAACTATCCAATTAGGGAAAAAAAGACTTAAGAGCGTAAGAACACTGTATCCCAGTCAGTATCTTGAGCTTGGTCTCATAAACTCCATTAAATTCAAAAGGTTGTATTTTTTTATCTAAAAAGCGAAAAACATAGTTGTGTCTGTAGTTACAGAGTCAAGTGACGTCCGTCTGTTCACCTGCACATAAAGCAACCAGGCAGGAAAACTAGTTTCCTGTTAGGTCTCAGAAACTGAACTCTGTGTCCTGTGTTTATATTTGGTTTGTCCAACAAAATATGAAAATGGCAAAACAAACCAACTAGCTGTGTCCCAGCTATGAAAAACCTGACTGTCACCTATATTTTATTTCATATCATCTATTTTATGCAGGAAAGAATTAAAAGCAATCAGGCCTGACTCAGTAAAAACTGATTTTCAGCGGGTTGTACAGAGTACTGAAGCAGAGATCACTCCCATTTATAATGAGAATCAGTTTTTTTGGAGCACTGCTCAGAACGGCGACTTCGTCTTCTCAATTTCTGCATTCATGGCACATGAAATACATTAAGGTAGGAATTTTCCAAACATAAATTTCCACAACATATTACTTATTTTCTCTGAATATCACCTACAAGTCCCTTCCATGATTGATTTACCATTCAGTTTCATTCCAATTAAACTGCTAATCTACAGTATATTAAATATAAATTTTCACTGCACAAATTAGATCAGTGTCACATTCACTGGCTGCACTGCCATGAAAACAACCCACAGAGAGGCTCTAACAAAGTATTGGCTGCATTACAGGAGCTGTAGGATTGAGAGTTTTTGGAGTTTAACTCAGCCGAGGGATGATTACATTTTATATTGCTTTCCCAATTATTGTGCTATTTTGTTGGAAGCTGAAAACTAGATTTCAGCTTTATAACAGAGGTGTAGGTTACATCATAGCTGCATAACTTCACCTGGAATGTGTGGTGTAAACAAGAAAACACAGGCTGAGCTGGGCTCTCTCTTCAGCCTCTGGCTAACTAGAGGAAAGAAAATGCTAATATTCCCACAGGACACTTAGAGGTGTGGTTGAATGTGTTACATCAATAAAAAGGTTGAAAGCAAAGCGCTGGAGGAGTTTCAGCTTGTGATGAACAAACAACCCAGCCTGACATAAAACGTCACCTAACTGAAAAACTACTGCAACACTGACGGCAACAAAATAAAACTACACTTTCATCTTTCACTGTGATTCAGAAATGAGAGATGAAACTTTTAAAACCTTTTAAACTTTAGAAAGTTGAGATGCACGAGCTAAATTTATCAACTTGGGTCATATGCTCTTCTCTTATAATAATTTTACAACGGTACTAAAAAGTTTAAAACATAAAAAAGCCTTCAGGGGATTTCAACCAGTTTAAGTTGAAAAAGGGCTACTTTAGCTTTGCTTGTGTGAAATATGACCCACAGGGTGTCAGTCCTTTTGGGCCAAAACAGTTTGGCTAGCTGAGGGATGTCATTTATATATAAATACTTGTTTGTTTTTACTTTCGTTTATGCAAGTGAGATATGCAAAACATATGTTTGGCATCAGCAGTGAAACTTGTGCACCGTGTCGACATCTGAACCTGTTACCTTTTAGATCAATACTGCATTTATAAGAAGGTTTTAGTAACAAGCATTGTAACTATCAGCTTTACTCTAAAATATGTGCTCTGAAATTAATTCCAAAAATATCAAATCATTACATTTCACAAAAGAAAAATACAAAAGTATCATATCGTTTCATATACTGCATCTGTGCCTAAACTGCTTCTAGCTCAGTGATGGAGATTATCTGCAGGTGACCAAGACAGCCATTCTGTTTACAGGAAAAGGGGGAAAAAGAATTCGCTTTGATGGAAAGTAATGCGAATATAATGAATATGCAATGACTAAAAAGGGAAAAATGGTTATAAATCCACGTTTCTTTTTTTTTTTTTAAATTCAAAAAGTCCTTCACTCCAGTGATGTTCGGGGATGAAGTGAAAAGACCTGATCTTGAATATGGTCAGACATCAGAGGAGGATGATAGAACAGAAGCGACTGTATGTTATTTGTTAGGAAGTTAAGTGGATTTGATGACATTATGGTGGGGGGCAAGGGTGTTGGATGAAGCTGGGAAATCCAACAGAAACAATGCCTGAAGCACCTCTGCTTAAAAGAAAAAGGGAGAGAAGGAAGACCGAGAAAGAGACAAAGAATGAAAAATGAACAAAAACGACAGCCGATCTCACCATCAAACAAACACTCGAGCTGGACTTCCTTTTCTGACAGACAGCAATGGAGAGGAGGAGGAAAAAAATAAGGAGACATCGGGAAACAAGGAACTAATCAAAACAGCAAAAAAGTGATGCTGCCAGTTTTATTCCCGTAAGAGAAAAAGAAAACAGCTGCACAAGCTTAGACACGAGCAAAGATGAGACAAAGGGATACTAAGAAGGCTGCAGAAGAAAAAGAGAATGAGCTGAAAAAATTACAGGATGTTAACCTTCACACATCTAACAGTTAAATCACTCGTTCTGCAGTTTATTTGTAAAATGTTTTGGGGCTGGGGGGGGGGGGGGGGTTCTGTTATTACCTTACTGGGAATTTTGTTTTGGCCTGTGATCATGGCACTTCACTGCATGCATGCACTGACTCTGGCTGTTGATAAAAACAAATCGATTCAAGTTAGAAACTAAACAGCATTATAAAAGTTTTTTCATCTTTATTTTGCTCTCTTTAAACTTTAACTCGTTAATATGATCAACCACCTACTTTTTTTTTCTTTCCCCAATCAATCTCACCCAAAAGTCAAATAAATCTTTCATATATATTTAACAGACCTTCCAGTTTCTTAATATGGAGCACCAGAACATAAAAATAAATCACACTTTTCTGCACACAGTATTATAGATATACATGTTGGAGATTGGTTGAGTTTGGATTAGGGTTGACAGACCAAAAGGGAGATAGCAGAAGATAGGAAGTGTAGTCGGGACAAACAGAAACCCTCACGGGTCAGACAGCTTACCTTCACGCCATCCTTCTTGTTTAATAAGGATTTGCAAGCTGAAAGAAAGTGAGAGGAGATGGTAAGGACGTATTCTGAGAGGCAGAAACTGCCATTAACAGCTTCAACATCCAGCTGAGTCACAGCTGATTAAATAGCAACAGGAAGAAAGCTGTGGATTAAATTGTACTATAGCACAGTAGTACAACAAAAATCAAATGACAGGACTTTTTTATATATAGTCTACTTGTATACTTTAAATCAGATTACACATCTTTTTCATGTGATCAAATCTCAAAATATTTAGTCTTTATTACTTCATACACATCTAATATGTTAGTATTTTTGGGGTAAATAGGTCTTATTTTAAAAATACTAACACCAGTTTCAGCTCAGTGTCATTAAATACACAACACAGCTCAGGAGGACTTCTACAAAAATATATCCAGATCCTGAGTCTGTGTTTGATGTGCAGATCCTCTTCCCTTCTGAGGGCTTTCAGGAAGCGAACATGGATGCATGACTAAATATGCTAATGAATGAATGAATGAGCTACTTTTGGAATAAGCTTCTTTAATTCAAAAGAACCTTGTTGTGTTAAAACTGGGAAATTTGGTTTATTTCTGTTAAAATCAAACTGAATGACTTGTGCTAGTATTGCTATTTTTAAAAGTAGTACAATCAACTATAATCTGGTTCCTGGTAAGTGATACAAACTTATGATGAAAAAAACTCACAACACCACACAATAAAATAAAATCATTGACATGCGAACACAGAGACTTAAACGGAACACATTCTGTATCAACACTCATATTTGTCTTTAAATCTGATCCACCCTTACCTTCCACAGATAAAGAGGGAAGGATGGCAATGAAGAAGGCAAAAAATAATTATGTTTCTAATATCTGCATCTTTACATCTGAGCTGAAAACAAAGATAAAAACTACAGGAATGAAAGGTCATGCTTTCACTTTAATCGTTGAACGTATTTAGAAATCAATTTCTCTGATGTGATGGGTTCATGCAGCGACTGTAGATTGTCAACAAGTCTAACATGCAGCATCCACTTCAAAGTCTGCATCTTAAAAGCTGCAGTGGAATGAATTCCAAACGGTAATGAAACTGAGCGGAAAACTGGAAGTTCGCCGACTACAGATTCAAAAACCAGCCTCTGCTCTTTTAAACCGCGTGTAAATAAACAAAGTCCTACAGACGATAGCAATTAAACGTAAAGGGGAAAAAAAAATCTGAAACAATTAATCGGTGAAGCATCCTCTTGTGGATCAACCAGTGTTTCCTGTATGAAAAGCCTTGAGGCAAGCAGCTGTTCCTGTAATGTGACTGAGATTCAGCTATAAAAGGTTTAGTATGCTTCAAACAAAATAAACTGGATGAATTTGACAGTTTTGCACCTGAATCATCTGTTTACAGCTATTATATAGTAGTGTCACTTTAAAGGTGACACACATTGCACCTTCTTGTCTCTGATGCCGATTGATGATCATTTTGTTTGAAGCACATTGATGTCTAGCGTCTATTTGTTTTTCCTCTTTTTTTTTGGGAAGGTTTTGTCCATTCACACAAAAACAGCAGAGCAGGCAGGAGAGAGGAGAAAGAAAGATAGTTAACACGGGACACTGTGCATTCGGTTTTTCCAGCTTCCCATGCAGGATGCCAACTGTACAGCACTATATGCTTAGAAACATGCTTGGCTGGCTGTTGCTGCCAGAGCCATGCGGCGGGAAGGTTGCAGCGAACATAGGCAGACATCGACTGGGCATCAGCTCTGTGGATACAAACCAGTTCAAAGCAAGCAAAACTGAAAGTGTTACACTGGTTGTTTAATTTGTAATATAAAAAGGTTTGAATGGTTATGCTACAGGATAAAAAACAACAACAACAACAACAAAAGAAACACCCGCATAGCAGTTGTGTTATGCAGAGATGTGAAAACGCAGCAATGCTGAGTTGCAGCTTCTGTAGCAAGACGGTCAGAGGGTCATGCTGGGTGTTGGTCAAATGTGCAGTGGTACTCTACACAGGAAATCGTAGCCAGACGTGGACGAGAGGTGTGCTCATTACAGCAACAAGAGGCACAGCAGCCCGGAAAAGGTTAGGAGCTGAGCTTCACCTGCAGTTTCCATTTTTTATGTCAGAATGTGTGTGATGACCCAGTGCAACGATGACCATTTTAAAAGTGGCTCATCAGTGTGCAGGCAGCAGGTGGAGAGGAGGAGGAAAAGGAAGAGGGGAAGGAGGGGGATGGGGGGGTCCAAGCAGCCCAGGCCACATGCCAACAGCCTGAGTACAAAGTTGGCAGTGCCCGACTCCAACACCTCGTCTAGCAAACGTACCTTCCTGTGCCATTGCGGCTGTGCTGGTGGTAGCGGCAGGGCTGGTATGCTGCCGTCCCACTATCGGACAGAGAGGGATTCAGTTTGGCGCAGAAGCTGGGACAAGAGGCTCGCTATAGCCTTAAAGGTTTTTTGTTCGTTTGTTTTTTAACGGTTAATTTAGCAACATGACACATGGATCAAGTGTGCATGCCACAGAGGAGCTTAGTGTTCATTGATTTTTAACTTTAACATAATACATTCTGTGATACTCGACTCCTTTCCTAATTTTTCCCCGAAACTATTTAAGTGAAGCAGCAGATGCGCTGAAATACCTGCACTACCAACTATGGTATCTCCATTTAGTGAGTAATGACTTTATAAAAAACCCTACATTAATGTGGAAAGAAATTCAGGTGCTTTTTCATTTGACATCAGTCTTGACTTGTACAAAGTGGTTGATATTAATCCAGGAGGAGCCGCTTCACTTACATGAAAGCATGTAAACACAGAGTCAGCAGCATTAACACAGCTTTCTAAGCCATCATCCAGCCCACAAACAGGATGTTCAATCAGAAGTCCTCTGTGTTTTTAGTGATCAAACTGCTTACGGTGGTGAAATTCAAGCCAAACTCTTGAAGAGTGAAATAGAAACCGTCCCAATAAAGGAAGCACATTACAAACTGGAGGTACGGTATCAGAACAAACTCGATAAGTATTCGCGTACATGACAAGAGCTCAAAGGATTGCTTTTAAGTAAACACAACTGACTGACAAAGCTCACCTGAAAAGTTCCTGGACACCAACATTGTTGTGAGGATAGCTCCCTAGAGACGGGACAAAAATAAACATTTTAAATGTGTTACGCAAACTCGACTGAGTGTATTTGACTGTAGACATGCTCACTTTGAGTTTCCTCCTGGCGTTGAACTTGCGCAGACATTCCACTGTCTCTTGACGGTGCATCATGGAGGCCACAGTGGAGCGTTGCTGCAAGCAGAAAGGAAACATTGTAGAGAAATTCAGCTTCAAAGTCCAGATGAAAAGGCATTGCTTTGAATCCAACGACAGCTCACAGTTACAGCCAGCTCCACCGGTATTTTACATCCAGAAAGAGATGTTAAAGTGTAACTTACGCAGACCCAGGGATGCTTGATGGCCTGGTCAGCAGTGATTCTTTTGGCAGGGTTAATCGTTAACATCTGATTGATCAGATTCTTGGCCTCAGGAGTCACTGTGTCCCACTCTGGAGACGGGAACTGAAAGATAGAGATGATGGCATATAAAATAATAATATATAAAGTAATAATAATAACTAATATGTATTTTTAAAATGTGTGTGTTAGGTCTGTTGTTCTATATATGAACATGACCACTGTAGTATTGAATATTGTTTTTGCAACTTTTTCCATCTAGTTTTACTGACAATGTGCTGAAAATGACTGCAACGAGGGACACAAATACAAGTAAAGAGGTGAGTCTCCCTGCAGTGTGTTCAGTTGTGTTAAATATGTTGTTAGAGGTCGTATGCACCAATGAGTATGCATACTGTACTTTATACCGATACTAGGGATGGGTATTTTAAGTGATTTTTGAAGTTGACTATTCGGGCCAATTAAAATTTGATTAGTCGATTAGTTGTGACAACATCATGACATCATAAATAGTGAAATGAAAATGACTATGCTCAGTCAGAGATGAGCCTAAAAGTATGGACATAAAACTCCATTGATATTTCAAAGAATTAAAAGGCAAACATAAATAAATGACTAGTGGCAGAGGGAGCAGGCAGCTATTACAGCCTCTTGTTATCGTTGATCTTTAACTGTAGAAAAAAAATCTTGCAGGAAGGGTTGAGCATCGGTAAAGACGGAAGAAAAACAAAAATAGATTGTTGAATGTAACATGGTTAGTAATACTGCTGCAGATGCTGAAATTATATAAAGTTAACCATGAGAGTTATAAGTGATTCTGTGATGCAGCCTATTGATGAGTTATTACAGACTGTGCCTTCAGCCATCATTAAAAAATGGGTTTTTATTGTATCACATAAAGAATGCCGTTTGTAGTGACAAAACCTTCAATTATAGCCTGAATCTGTCTTTTCCTTCACAGCAAAACTTGCTCAGCACTGAATATTAGAAAAAAATACACTACAAACACTACAGAACTGTTTGCATTCTAGCTCCCCCTAATGAAGGCTAATTCAGCAACCATCATGTATCCTGTCTCTTCTCTAAGCTCAGGGTTTGAAGGACTATGCTTTGTTTGCCAGTAGTTGGAAATGGCACTAATGAAACCCTACAGATGGTTGGCTCCAACATGACGACAATGCCAATGTTTCTCTGTATCTCCTATTAACTTTTTAACAAAACTGTGTTTCCCCAATTCCCCACTTAATGTAACAGTGGGGCAGAATTACACAACTCATTATAACATGCTAACATACTGCAATAAGTTATAAGCTCTAATACACTGATTTCACCCATCAACTGGACTTTAAAGTGTAGCATCATGACATGACTTTCACACAACCAAAGCAGAGACTGTGGGTCACAAATTTCTCCTCAAACTACAAACAAGATCAGAAACTTGTATCTAATTTGTATGGTTTGCTGTATCTACCATCTGGTGCCGCTAAAGCCACTGTAATGTGATTCTCCAGACGCGCCATCAGGCTGCACAGACCAGCTGAGCCAAGCAGGAAGTCACAGTCAGTTTTCATGATAAAACGCCCTGCACATACTCCCCATCATACTGCGAATCACATCCATTCAACATAACTGGTGGCAATATTCTCCAAATGGATTGTTGAGTAGAGGATTTTTACCACAGAGGAGAGATTTAAAAGCACAAGATGGGACAACAGATCCTTTCTATAAGGACATCTATTAACATAAAATCTGTCTAATTAATACTATAATTGACTGCAGCAGTGAAGCTCTACTTGCTGTTTGAGCCTAGTCATTATTAAAACTTTAAATGAACACTGTGGACCCCTGACTGCAGACCCTTGTGCTTCCACTGGTGGGGGGGGGGATGACATCAGTGAGGCAGGGCAAAACCAGGACACTGGGTTGAACTAGGTTTCAGAGGGGCAGGCTAGGACCTGGAGTCATGGGATTGGGACATCAACCTCAATTCTGATGAGGCAGTTGTCTGGGAAATAGACTTTAGAAGATAGTCTGACTGCAGGCAACCTGTCTCGCAACAGCAGTGGAACTCCACCCGGTCACATGCAAAGCTTACTGTGGCAGACAGGATAGACGGCAGAGCCAGGAAGCCACTAACCATTGCAGACCAGGCAGAGATCGAGGCTTAACACTGGCTTTTTATAAAGCATTTATTTAACATTCAGTTCCTCCACTATAAGTAGTGATGCACCGATCCAATACCCGGATCGGATAACGACTCCGATATTGCCTAATGAGCTAGATCGGATGAATGTGGCCGATCCAGCATTCTGGTCACTTCTTTTCTTTTTTTTTCTCTCGGCATTCATAAAAGTGTTCCGATATCAAGCAACATTCCGCTGGTTGCCGCGGGCGCCTTATCTTCAAAATGCCGAAAATTAAATAGACAACGTCTGAATTTACATCGCGCCTCCACAAACTCTGTAGTGGTAGGCTACTCTGCTGTCAGACATGGGCTCTTCACATGAACACAGCATGCAGACTGCAGAGTGCAGCCACAGGGAGGGGGGGGGGGGCGGGGCTGGTTGACACAACTAGAACTACCAGAGAAACGAAAGTTTCCACATATCCTACTGGTCTGTCATGCAATGTCTGGAGTTGGGGCGAGGAATGAAACCAGGCAGGGTTCTGGTTAAAAGGAGTATACTTGCCTTCTTGTAAAAAACGTTGGTATCGGTAAGAATCAATATCGGCAGATACCCAAATTTCAAAAGACTAATATAACAACACCTCTGTGCTGATTATATTGCTTCCACTGCTGGCCTATCAATACTGCTGCTTTACAATTTACTGTGACAGCCCTAACCTCTACCTGGTGTCTCCAGCAAAGGTCAGAAAATGAGCACACACTCATAGTGACACTTTCTGTACACCTACAATGCTACGCTGGCCTTTAGTGTTCAACAATGTGACCACTGGGACACATCACATCATGTTCCACACCGACTGTAAAGCTGTGGCGCACACACATACAGCTCACATGTACTGAGTAAGAGGAAGGCGCAGCAAGAGAAAAATATGAAAATGAATTACTCACATCGTATGCACCGGCTTTGATTTGTTGGTACAGTTTGTGTTGATCTTCATCCCAGAAGGGAGGGTAGCCCACCAACAAGATGTACAGGATCACACCTGACACACAAAATCAATTGAATAAGCACGTAGATTTACACAAAAAAGTACATAAAATATAGTTTTAGAGGCAGAATACAAAGAAGCATACATGTATAGATGTAAAACCCCCAACATGATATTTATGCGAATGAGTGAGTTTAAAACACAAGTTCAGTCTGATATGAGTGGGTTGCTGTGAAACTGACCACATGCCCATATATCCACTGGCTTGCCGTACGGGTCCTTTCTCAACACCTCTGGGGACAAATATCCTGGAGTTCCAGCAAAACCTGTCAAGAACACAAACCTTATGCGTTACAAACTCATGTGGAATTTGTTTAGAATGCTGTGAAACTAAGAAAGCATGAAGCGAGAACTGCAAATTGATCTGAACATCTCTCCTCATAGAGAATGTGCTCATACGTCACCACACACACAAGTGTGGGATTGATCTGCCATGTTGGGGAAATGAGTGTTTTGTTTACAGCAGTGAAGCAGAGGACGTCATCTTTTCTCATCTTTGTATAACTTAGAATTTCTGACGCGTATTTAATCTTTTCAACTTTTGACAGATTTGTGTACTCGGCTGCAGGAACAGCTCAGCAACAAATTTTAATCCTACATTTCCCGTCTTGGAGGCAGTGCAGTGATACACGTCACAGAGAACAGTGGACTTCTGCAAAAACCTTTTCCAGGTGATGGTTTGAATATAAAGGATATTTGAGGATTAATGCACATAGAAGTAAAGATCAAGCAATGACAGTGTCTTCCAGATCAATGGTTCCTCACTTTTTGAGCCACGACCCCCAAAATAACATATGTTGGTGTTTGTGATCCCCCGTGACGACTGATTGGTTGATTGTGTGATATATCAAATGGGTCAACCTGCAGCCAGCCTCTAAATGTAAGGCTTGAAAACTGTCAGAATCTTTATAGATAAGGATAAAGTAGTTCTAGGTGAATTATGTTAACAGCTGTGAAAAAACAGCCATATCGGCCGGCCGATAAATCGGAAAAATATCAGAAACTTCATAAATAAGGTGGATATGGTGGGTTTGGTGGCTTCGGTTCACCGCTGTAACATAGCATCTACATGTCGAAAATCTGCTTCTCTTGACTTGATAATGCCAAATTGGATTTTTAATATGGCATGATCAATAACTTTGTTGTTTATGAATTAATGCGTTAAAAGAATGAAAAAATTCCACAGATTAAATCTCTTTGCATTAACATGCAACAGCCAGTTTATTTTTTTTCAAAGATTTTTGGACTCCCATGGCTGTCGCGACCCCCGGTGTGGGAGAGGCATAGCTAGATGGACAGAATGTTGAGCGAACATGTGAGGTGGCTAACCTGAGAATTCATATAGAAAGGATTATTGGCTGCAGGACCTTAAATGAAACGGTTCTGATCTGGATGACATTCCCACATGAAGATAACATCGCAGAGGACCTTGATAGGATTGGGATGGTTTGTTGTGCTCTGATGTGTTCCAGTGTTGTTCTGCCAGACATTTAATGAAAACATTAAGGACCATTTACTCTTGTAAGAGGTTTAAAAGTGGAGCCATCAGGTCCAGTAAGGTTTTATGTTCTTGTAATAAATAAATATACTTCCACTTATTTTTGCTTGCTTTCATATTCTACTGCCTCTTCTGCTGAAACAAGATGTATTAAATTAACTATTTAATCCTATGTATTTGTTTTTTTCTTTCATAAATCCCAAAACTAAAATCCCAAACAGTTTGTAGACTCGCAGGTCTTCAACCATCTGTTTGTAAAACGGCTACAAGGCCCGGTGACGTCAGTTTGTCTATTTGTCTTGATTTAACTGGATATAAAAGTCTGCTACAATCCTGTTTTGGTGTTTTGGATGTCACAGATATGTTTGCAATTATAACTACAAGTTAATAGTAGTTGTTTAAAATGCAGGGATTTTCCTGCAGAACATGTTAATTAGCTTTTACTGAAATACAAACTATATCACTTGCAGATTTAATGCTTTGATGCTGCCGAACATAACTGAAAATCATTTTAAAATTATTTTAATTCTTACCAAACCATGCCTGTTGGTCCCCTTGTACCTCAATGGCTAAACCGAAATCTGCAAGCTTCACCGCTGCTCCCTTCATCTTACTGGCCAGAAGCAGATTCTCAGGCTGCAAAGCAGAAATTTTTAAGGATGAAACATTTCAATCAGACTGCAGCCTCAAACCCCCTTTCATAAATAAGCCAAAAACACACAACTCTACAAGTTTGGAGAGGTAAGTATAATTTTCTATGAAATGAAACAGAAATTTTGCACAGCATTAGATGGAAAAAAAAAGAACTATAATGAGCAACAACAGAAGTTTAGGGCAAATGACATAAGCATGTTCCCTCCTTCAAGAAATGTCCCATCTGTCTGCATGACTGGAAGAGCTGCAGGAGCACAATGACATCTACAGCAGTAATGAGGCTTGATGCGGTTGGGTCGGTCACAAAGGCTTCCCTCAGAGGTAAGACCTTTTCAGTCAGCTGTCACAGCATTTAACACATTTTGACTATACGCTTCTGAACACTCATCCAAAATGTCAAGAATCTTATTTGCTTTCCCACCTTCCATCCCAGTTTCTCTCACTTAAGGACGATGTGAGAGAAAGAAAACAGAGGAAATGGTTAAATTTCGCACAAAATCCTTGCTGAGCATAGCTGCGCAGCTGTTCCACATCAACTTCTTTTAGATTTTTCTTCATATTATAGTAAAGCTGCTATTTTTCCACCTTTCTCCATTAAAGATAAAGTTATTCTTTCTTTCCTGTAAGACGCTTTCTCCTTTAAATGTTCTGCGTAATAAATGTAAAATGTTATGCAATAAATAAGCTGACTTTATCACGTTATCAAATCAGACATCTCTGCAGACCACATAAAGTGCTTTTTATGTGATTAAGATAATAAAGAGAGTGACTGTGGTAATATAAACAGTTGAGTTAAGTACCACTTGTTCCAGTATACACGCATAGAAAGTAATCTGGGAATTTTTTCTAAGTGACCTGGAGTAATTTGGAATTTTACTGCTTTTCAGTCACAATTTCTGATGCATTTAGTCATCTGATAGAAGGACGTTTACACTCATTTGAGTCTACAGTAGTTGATCATATACATGTAGGACTGCATTATCTGGGGTCAAGTCAATAGGATGCAATCAAACATGCCACCCAAAACCAGGAGACGTTCTAGTTTGCAGTGTCACATCTGATTTATATGGGTTAGGATTATGAATCATGACCTGATTCATATGATGAAAGGTCATCTAACTCCACCACTTCCTACTGTCTGAACTGGACCATCACAAAACTACATGGACCATGATTCTTTCCAGGGGACAGCGTGCAACTGTCCAGCTACCGTTAACTTATTTTCCATGAAATGTTTGTGATCATTTGAAAAAAACCATCAAAATGACATACACTCGAGGTGTCTGGGTCTACAAACAAAAGTACCAGGTATTAACCCAGGGGTCTCTAATAAAATCCAGATTGCATCAAATACAGTGGTCTTTGTAGCAGGTAGCTCCACATGCAGTCAGATGGATGAATGTCAATCACTCGGAACAAATGTCTTTAGTCCGTTTCTTTTCACGCGTCAGCCTCTGTCTGTACTGTAGCTATACATTCGTCCTCGCTCCAACAGCTCTCTGTAAACCCCCCCCACCACCACCACCATCCAATAAAGGAGAGCTCAAACAATAGAAAATAAAATAATTTAAAAAAATAAAAGAATGGGGGGCACGAAGTGTTGGTGAAAGCTACAGAGAGAGACAGAGATAGATATATGGGAGGCGGCATAATGAGTCCCTATGCTGGTGCTGCAGCAGCCGGGTGATCTCACCCTCCTGTTACCATGGCAACCCTGTCTGCCACCAGCCGACAGCACTCAACTCTTTCTCTTCAATTCTTGTTTTTCCCCCCTCAGAGTGGCCCTCCCAAGATGACAGGGAGGCGAAAACATGACGTATGTTTGTGTGAGGTCACATTTCTCCACAGAACACTCTGTGTGCAGGATCAGTGTTTTCATGACTCCAATGCAGATGATGCTTGCAGCAGCTTTCTCCAAAAGCAGCATCTCTGGATGCTCTTGAAAATGAATGAATAAATTCATAAATAGACAATCGGATTATCTCTCTCCTGCTTTTTTTTTCTTTCTTTTTTTTTTTTTTAAGTTTAGTGATGGATTAATCTACCAAGAATCAACTTTTTTTGTGTCACTTGGGAGCAGTTTTAAAAAATGTAAGCACATTTGTAAAGAAAATATATTAAATTGTTAAGAATGCATTTATTATTTATGCATTTAACATTTACAAACCGATATGTTTATTCAAAGTTAAAGCCCAAAATTTATTTCATAATTATTTGCTAACTTTTTCTACAATCAGGTACTGGATATGATGTGTTTGGTGAGTTTGTCTACCTGCTACAACCAAGTGTTGATGAGTCAACAAACAATAAATACAGTTTATAACATTCTTTATCACAGCTAATAACAAAAACCTTCTTGCATCTTTTGTTTTTATTTATTTAATTATGGTGAATAAATTACTATGTCCCAAGGTGCAGACTGCAACTCTGCAGATCATTCACATAAACAAAATAAGTCAAAACTTAATCTCCCACCGATTTTTCTCTTTTTTTAATAATTAATTTTGTTTATTTATTTACTTAATCTTTTCTGGACTTATTTTTTGGTTTGATATTCAGTAAAATAAAATAAAAAAATCTTGCAGTAGTTGGCCAGATGGTTTCGGTATTGATTTTCCATCAGTGTTGCTTTGTTAAAGCCATTATGGAAACACTCTACTTACTGTAAATTGCTTTGGACAAAATGATCTCAAATTCACTTAGTGTGAAACATCATGATGCTTATAGTGGGTGAAATATTCAAACCAGAGTCAGTTTGTTCGTCTTGAATACTTTGGCAATCATTTTAGAAACATTTCATCAAATTCAGTTCAGTATTCTGTTTTTTGCGATTAATATTGACCTGCACAGAAAAAGCTAATAAGTGCAAACAAATTAAATTAAGAGAGATAGAAAAAACAATAAAGATTTTTTTACCCCTCTGTTTTTGAGTATACCATTTAAAAACAAGCTGATTATATTAATGGTGCATTACCAATGTGGTGTAGGAACGAGAAAAGAGTTGTGCATTAACAACTAATGTAATCCATTTCTCTCCACAGCCCTCAGTCTGTCATCATTATTGTCTTCCTAAAACTCTTCCCTCTCCATGTTAATCTGATGCCAACATCAATATCAAAGTATAAAACTCAATAAAAAGTAACTCAAGTGCATTACCACCACTCATATGAAAACATTATTTTCCATTTATATAAAGTATGTCTACTTACCCTTAGGGTAATGGATTCATTTTACACTGTCACATAAAAGTAATAGATAAGATTGTCTACAGTTCAAAGTTTAACTCAACCAAAACCTGGCCATAAAAAAAGGTGCTGCAGTTCATGCTGGTGTTCAAGTCTCAGTTCAATATGCCATCTTTATCCACCACAGTGATTTAAATGAAAAACTACACAGCTGGGGAGTGATGTCTGCTGGGGGTGCATAAGCCCTGCTGTGAGGTAAATCGTCACTGGCCGACGTTTCACCCACCGACCTGCTATTAATAGCAGCTGGTCTGCTTTCGTCAGTCCTCAGCAGTGCAAGGGAGTAATGGGATGAAGAGAGAAGAGGGGGACAGATGAAAAAAGAGGAGGGGTGCAGACATAGAGATGGCATGGGAACAGAGAAATGAGAGGAGAAAGCCGGTGAGGAGAGCGATGACGCTCATTCCAATAAGTTGGTCTTAACGTCACTGCATGACGTCTGTGCATCTGTGTGCATGCACGTTCAGACCTTTTGTGCATCTGAAACACACACCTTTCATTTTCAATTGCACTCTAGTAGTTGGAATATATGCAATTTTAATGCATTTAGAGCGGCAGATAACATGAAATTTCCTCTCATATTCTTCCCCATAGTATGATAGCTCACCTTGAGGTCTCTGTGGACAATGTCATGCTGGTGGATGTGACTGATGCTCTCCAGGATCTGATTGATGCAGTGGCTGAAAGAGAGAGAAGACAGTCACATCGTTCAAACCCGCATCAGCTACATGACAATCAGAGACAAAAACCATAACCCCAACATAACATCATCACCCTTGGTCTTTTGTTTGCACTAAAATGGATGTTTGTTTTTATTCCCACTCATATGGCTCGACAGATAAAACATGAAGGCCTCTGAAATCCAAAAATAAGACTGAATAAAGAAGGAAGACGGACAGAAAAGATGACGGAACTGAACACAGATGTTTCAGCAGCCTATACGGTCTACCATCACAGCAACCAATCCGTAGCAGTCTCTGCTTTCAGACTTTATGGTTGAGCTTTTTAATGCTTCACTGCTAAATGGGTGTCCAAAAGACTGTGGACACTCCAAGTCTTGGCCTCGACTCAGATGAGCAGCTTGGGTATTAACAATAACACCTGTTCCACCAATAACACACGGTTTATGTCATGGTCTTAGTCATTCTGAATCACCTTGCTGAGTTTTTTTTTGTCTTTTCAAAAAGCAAGGAAAGAAGAAGACAATTTTGAACGCTCTGTTAAGCATAGCATATAGAGGATATTAATGTCCTATTGTTATTGCGGACAAATATTTGACAGTTACCCGACATCCACCATCAGAAAGGAGCAGGAAGACACCAGCAATGTGGTTGAAAAGCTTCTACATCTTTCTGACACAGTTAATGTGGAGATTTTAACTGATGTTTACCAGCACTTGTTGCCTATGAAAGAAAAGTGCATTTTCAAGTGACTGAATGTGAGGATGGAAGTAGAACGGGAAGGGTGTGAGGGGACGTCTAATTCAATCTTGTCTCCAAGTTTGCATGTCTGATGCTCAGTTAGAGTTGATATTATTGCTCTTAAAATAAATCGAGCTTGACAAATCTACAAAGTTGAAGTCAGGGCCAGCAGCAGGAGAATGCACCAAAAAAATTTTTTAGGAGGCAGAAGCAGAAGAATGTTCTGCTTTCTGTGTCCAAATTAGGCTAAAAATGGCCTCCAAACTATATTCAGGATATGTTCTCTTCTCCTCTCCCAGTTCCCTACACAGACTTATACAGACAACCTAAGTCCTTTCAACCTTCATTGTGGAGAAGATATAATGCCCATCAGACTCTCTGGATGCCATCTTTTCGTGCTACAAGCTGCTCATTCTCAATCATACAGGGATTCCAACATCAGATCTTATCTTCATTAATTCTTTACTTTTGAAGATGAACCAATATGATGAAGAAATCCTAAGTAACAGGTCAATCGGGAAGTTATTAAGTTTTAGGAACATTTCATTTTTGAGGATTTTTGTCTGATACTGAAAAATGTATGTACTAAATTTCTCACAAGTTTCATTTGACTGACTCTGCTATCCTGCTTATCAAAGGCTGAATCACACATGTAAAGATGTTTAAATATAAAGATGTATAAAGATTTTTTTAAATGCATTAAAAGTTTTTGTGTTAAAAAAAGAGAAGTAAATATTTTGTATCAAATGAGCAAAGGCTCAATAATCCAAGTATATATGCACCGATATAGGTGGCAGAAATTTCAGAGATCAAGATTTGTTATTATAATTTTTCCCACATCAAATGTGAAATTGGCCGAGCTGTCCTCCTTTTGTCTTTCCTCTATATCTACAGCTTCAAACATATCCTGGTGTAGAATCATCCACGCAGATCTACACATGAGGACGGCCAATCTCAAATCTGTTAACATCTCAACAACACTGATTAGTTTTGTGATAGTTCTGATCAATGCACTGTGAGACACTGTGACCAAAGACTTGTTAGAAAGAGTCTTAAATAAATCAGGAAGATGGACAGAAGAGCCTTCTATTATCTATGTTACCAACTTTCCCCCCTTATCAATGATCATTTTTTTGATTTGGCATTTTGCTATTCATATCATTTATACACAGCAAGTGACTGTGATCTGCTACAAAATGAGTTAAATCTTGACTAAAGCAGTTCATGTGCTGCAGTGCAAAATAAGAATAAAAAAATCAACTTCAGCATCTGACAACAAACTCAAAATAAAGTTTCAACACAAAGACGGCTTTGTCTTTATTTATTCATGAAATTAGATTTAAAAGGCCTGAGTCACTTTGTTGGAAATGGGCCAAAAACTGGTACTGCCAGGAAGCAAAAGCACAATTTCTGCTACTGCAGCACAAAGTACATTAAAACAAATTCAAATGGCAGAACATTTTGTGCTTTCTTAAATAGACTTAATGAACTTCTGATAATCTGTTAACATGTGCTGTGTTTTAAACGCCAAACTATGCACAAAACACTTAATATTTGTACTATTGTTTATACATAGTCATCAATGTCAGTTAGAGGGGCCTTATATTTAAGATTAAAGCGGTTTCATTCCCATTTGTGCACACAAAGTACAGTTGCAGGAGCTCCAGAGTTAACGGAACAAGAAATAGAAAGATAATGTTGGGAGGGAAAATCTGTGAAACTATATACACAATGAGACAAATTAGGATAAAATGCTTTGAAAACTAATCTAAATACGATCAAATAAAGTAAAATATACTATAAACAATAAAATGGACAATACAACATTATGTTGTATGTGATAATGTTGCACAATTTCAAGTAAAACTGATGCATTTAAAAAGTATGAATTTCATATTTTTATATGAAATATATATATTTAAAAAAAGGTATAACAGTGTTGTTTTTGAACTTGCAGGATTCAATGGTGAAGAGGTTTGCAAGACAAGCACTAAAAATAATACCAACATCTTTATTTTCAGTATTTATATCCAGCTAAATTTAAGTTGGACTTTAGAGTGAATGATGCTAAATTCTATCTTCAAAACCTTTTTATGTTCATTCATTCATTATCTGTACAGCTTAAGCCAATTCAGGGTTGCGGGTGTGCTGGAGCCTATCCCAGCAATTATCAGACGAGAGGCAGGGTACACCCTGGACAGGTTGCCAGGGCCAACAAAGAGAGACAAACAACCCACTCATGCACACACTCCTCCTCATCCACTCCTAGGGAAAATTTAGAGTGACCAATTAACATATCATGCATGTCTTTGGACAGTGGGAGGAAGCCGGAGTACC
>JBBBVU010000017.1:21676932-21693021 GCA_037177055.1 Atherinosoma microstoma
ATACACGGGGAGAACATGCAAACTCCGCACAGAAAGGCCACTGTTTCAAACCCCTCCCCAGCTCGAACCAGCAACCCTCTCTGGCTCAAACCCCGCCCGAGGCTCAAACCAGTGACCTTCTTGCTGTGAGGCTGCGGTGCTAACCACCACACCACCGTCCAGCCCTGTTTACCTTTTATGATAAAATGCTTGAATAAAATGTGGAAAGATTAGTGAATTGAATTTTAAGTGCAGCTTTAATAAACAGAAAACGTAAGACATTACCTGGCATCTGCCTCGCTGTAGTACTCTCTGGCAACAATGTCCTCAAACAGCTCTCCCCCAGTGACGCTGCAGAGACAGACCAAAGAAAAATGTTATTTTATTTGTCTTTCCCTGTGAAAATAACATTCCTGTCAAAAATGAAAAACATACATGTGACAGATAAGATCATTAAAATACCTTGCAGCAGCTTAGCCAAGAGATTGTCTTGTTTTGGTTTATGTTTGTTAGGCTGCATCCTGTGATGCGTTACGTTCCTACCAGCGCTTTTAGAGGCCACTTGACTAGTTTGCTGATAAGACAAGCCTCCACAAGCTTGATCTGCTTTTCCGTTGCACCGAGTGGCAGCAAGCTAGAGCACAACCCTTTTAAAAAACCTCTTAATCATTGTTTAAGGCGCCAGTAATTATGTGCCGTCTTCTTCTGAGCACAATCCATACTGATAAATGTAATCGCCTTTCATGAGGTGCTGACAAATGTGCAGAAAGGTGTTTTATCTTTGGTCATGTGGCTGCAGCTGAAATTAGAAAACATTTTATTCTTACTGAGGAGGAGTTAAGAAATTATATAAAAACTATTTCCTTGAATAAATTCCATATAAAGATGTGAGAAAGGGTTACTTCTGTTACATTCATGCCTGGAGCAATTCATAACATTTTTATTCGCAGCCTTAAGATGACAAAGATGGAGAGAAATTCTCCAGACAAACGCTCTATATTAAAAATCTTTCAGCAAATATTATTTAATGAGGCTTAATCAGAGTAGATCGAGTGTGTGCGTGATTTACTTACAGGTCAAAGATGAGATAATGAAAGCCTTCCTCTGAGATGCTGTCATGGAGTCGTACTAAGAAACACACACACACACAAAAAAAGAGTCTTCAATTAAAAACCAGCCTGTTGAGGTCAGATAATGCTGCTTATGAAAGTTAACTTCTAAATGGGGAAAAAAAAACGTGTCAAAACATCGACAAGTTTCTCTGCGGGCAGACGGTATGGCTATATGATTCACTTTACCACTAATAAGAAGCATATTTGAATTACACCAACTGTATCACTGTTCTTAGAGAATGATATTAGTGTTGGGCCTGTAAATGACAAGAAAAGAAGAACAGCTGCAACAACAAAATCATTTGATAAGTGGATGAAATTCAGTTGAATGACTGAGTATCTATAAAAAATATCTGGAGTTTTGAGTGCAAGGCAAAGATGTTAAGGCTACCGGCCAAATCCATGAAACATTTAGGAGCAACTAAAATCATTTCAGAAAACCTTTAAGGACTTTTATTGAGGTTACAAACCATGTGATGGACCTTCCAATATTTTCCTGAGAAACTGAGTTTGGCTGCTTTAGCCCAAAAGAAAGTAATTGTTTATATAACAATAATTTAGTTGTAAGGAATATATATTCTAGAGCTGGAGAAATATTACTTATACCAGCCAAACATAACAAATCCATCTGCTTTATGCCCATAGTGTGTATTTCATGAGCATCTGTGATCAGAGGATATGAGGCTTACCTTGGACATGTTGTATCTGTAACCTGCACCTCAATTTACCACTTTTCTGGTGCCCTTTTGTCTCATAAAACCTTTACAAACAACAAACTGCTCGGTTTATTCACGGACAGCTGCAAAGACATTCTGATAGTCTAAAAAAAAAAAAAGCTGGATGGCACAGTGTCTGCTTCTGATGAACACTGATCAAATCTCTCATGTTTTAATCCTTTTACAGGGCCTGGAAGGGAAAATATATGTAAACTGAGCAGAATGAGGGTATTAATGATAGAATTGCACATCAACCAACCACAACACATCACATGTGCTTTTATTCTGGCTGAATTTAAATGTAAAAAGAATTCCCTTCTGAGAAAGTCAGTTCATGTGCAAAGTTCACTGAAGTGTATTCAGTTGAATGTGTTACAGCCACTTCTGCTGGTCTGAGGGGTGATGTAGGAAAACCTACACTTTCTTACTCGGCTGTTCTGTTTTCTTCCACAGAAAGTTGCTTGGTCCAGAAATTCACAAGATTTGACATTGAATGCTTTTAGAAAAAGAAAAAAAATCCCAAACTAAGCTGCTGAGTTAGCAACAATGAGGAGAAGTTGTGAGCCAATAATCTGCAGCTCATTTGGTTTGCTTGCTGGCTTAGAGGGAATCCGAACGTGGGTGGGTGGGTGGGGGTGAAAGTAGCAAAGCTTTACAGAGAAATCAGCTTCTGCTGCATTAGTCTATATCGACACAAACCGCATTTTCTTATTTCACACATTGTGTATAAAGTAAATAAATAAATAAATAAAAACTACCAATGAACCAGGAGGTAACGTAGTTTTCAGCACTACTGATGCCGTCCTGGTGACATACTTTGAGCATTTCTACCAACAGCAGGCCACATTATCTCCATGGTGAGGGGTAACAAGAAGCAACATCTTGTTTGTGACGTTCAAACACAAACAAGGTAAAGCCGAGGCTCCAAGCAACAAACCGTAGGTTTCTGGAGCCCCGGTGCCAGCTAGTCGGTTTGCAACTAAATGCACAAAGCTGATAGAAATGTTAACATATTTAATCACTTTTAATCAATATAATTCTTCTTTGGCTTTATCTTGTTTGGATAAAAGCACAAAATTGGACATGATACAAAATTAGCTGCAGAAAGGTTTTTTTTTTATTATCATTAACTCAGGAGGACTGGTTGCCAAAAGCAGATCTCCAACCAACTGCTCCTGAATGTAACGCGGTTGTGACAGGAAGCAACTCACTGAATGAGCCGATTAAAACTTGTTAGTGTCAAGGTGGGTGAAGCTGCTTATATTCCTGCATAAAGACAAGTCGTTTTGTTAAAATAAGTTGGCATGTTCTCCCCCTTGAGATTAAGATAAGAAAAGAGGAGCAGAGGAGGGTGATGAAAAAGCAAAAGAAAAAAAACCAGGAGGGATGAAGACAGCCCACTGAAACCTGCCTATTATGCTGGTATCATATTCTGCATGTCTGTGTGTGTGGGCTGCAGTAAACTGCATGCTATGATAAGATTAGGCAGTTCTGCCTCAAAGATACCTTCTCATTTCTTTCCTTTTTAAAGAGCCGCTGCCTTTTGTCTGGATCTGACAAACACACACACACACACTGTGATGAGATGGTATGAGACTTAACCCATACTCATGATGTTTAAAGACGTTAACAGGCTGAATAATTCTTCTGTCTACCTGAGAGTTTACAGCTACAAAGACACAACAAAGCAGTTTGGCTCTTTGGAGTAGGAGCTTCCTGTCACTGTGTGTGTGTGTGTGTTTTTTTTTTTCTCTGCTGAGGATGATCTCTATATTTTCAAAAGTGCTGAAAATAAGCGGCATCAAACACAAAGATAAGATTAACTAGTAATATTCAGGGAAAAAAAACATCTGTTAAAAATCACATTGCACACACACAAAGTACACAACGTAAACACAGTGTAGAACCAGCAGTTGACTAAGTTCAGCTGACTTCACCTTGCCGGTTGCAGGCCAGCTGCATGCAAATGTATCACACAAGACCAGATCAGGTAACTGGCAGGTTTGACTATGACGGGAGGCCATTTTGCTGCAGAGTTACTATCAAACTGAACGAGGCCGAGTTGAAGCACTAAACAAAAAACGTGAGCATTGTTTTGGCTTTGTGCTCCAACACATCGGGAGGGAAATGAAACGTCACCGGTGTGGTTTTAGATTCTAGGGAGAGTGAAAAGAAAGGGGTTTCTCGACTGTGAATGTTGCAGGGCAACAATGCAACAAGGTTTTCACAGTAAATTCAGATTCGGGCCAGGAGATTCATTAAATTGCATTGCAACTGCATACAACTACATCTTTCATCTCCCAAAATCTCAAGTTTGATCATAGTTATGTTAACAAACGACAAGATTCTCTCTTTTTGTACAAGTACCCTATCTGGCATGTTAAATTGAACATTTTTACACTTTTCTTTTTCAAAGAGGCATTTTTCCTTGGAACTACTTTAAAATGGAAAAAAGATTATGTCCCAGGAAATAGGGACATTGTTGTTTAACAACTATGTGAATATAACATATTTTACAGGCTTGTGTATGATTCCACTTTAAGCCCAAAGCCAAATCTCAGGAGAGAAAATAGATACTATTTGTTTCATTGTTAAATCTAAGAAGAAATGAATAAACTTGCTTCAATAAATTGAAAAAATATATTTTTAGCTTGCTGATTTAACCTTTTAAAACCTGAGGCCCTGCAATTGGGAAACGTTGAGAACAGATGAAGTACTCAAATAGACCTTGTGGTTGTAGAGATTTACTCAATTCATTATGAGGGTGCAATTTTGAGGCCTAAAAAATATGCGCAGTCTAAAATCTAAAAGCAATTGAACATGTTTCACTGAAAGAAGGGCTGACTGAAAGCATCATAAAGTCAGAATCCATTGCACGACTGTTGCATTAAGCTGTGTTAGTTGTACATGCCAAAGGAAACTGGAGTGTTGACAGCTTTGGTCTGGCAGTTCGCCCGCATCAATATAGTAAAATAACATTGATGAAATAACATTGAGTCACATTCATTAAAACATCCTTCATTATGTTTTTATTAGCTTAATACTTTATGGCTTATCTTAACTTTACATGAAAGGCTTGTGAACATGGTTTTAACTGAGAAGTCTGAGAGGTCTGTTCGGCATCTCTCAGCCATAAAACATGGTATGAATAAATACAAAGAGGGGATTGGTGTCAAGGGTATTTTTTTTTCTCAGAACTAAACCTCCTAGATAAGTCTCTTAGGTTTAGTGTTAGTTTAGTGGAGTTTTCTGACCGTCATGCATTTCTGATCTTGTTCATTTACTGTATTTATTATTATATTCATCACTTATTTTCCACAAAAGCAAGTCAGAAAAAAAGCAAACTAAGAAAGATGTTATTCTTTGTACACACAGCGGTGAGGTTTGTGGGCTGTGCCAACAGTGAAGGAGTAAATCTACTTTTAAAAAAACACATGCAACTTAGGACATATCTGAACTACCACAGATATTGTACTAACCTATTGTTCTTTAAGCTTTTAAAGGTGACTTACCTATGTTTGGATGCTTAAGCAGACGACAAATCCTTGCCTCCCTCTCCAGTTTCTGGTGATCTGCGGACAGCAAAGTGCAGAATGAGAAAAACAATGAAGACCCAACATCAGTGCAAAGAAGAAGCAACTGAGATGCTCTGTTTGTCCAGCAGGTAAGCTACCGTTTCCAGACTATTGCCTTTAAACGAGTACAACGCAGGATCAATGTTAGAACTGGTTAATGTGTTAAATGACAATGAAAAAGTCCATGCATGTGTATGTGTGTGTATTAAAGAACTACAGCAGATGGATACAGTGGATGACACCTCCTGCTGCAGAATGTCAGAGGTTCAAGTTCATCCTGACAGTCCTGCCACCAAACAGCTGCTGTTCTCTGAGACAGATGGGCTACTTACATGGGAGCTTGTGTGTCTTTGTATTTTGGCATGTTCATGCATGACAGAGAGGGAGAAACACTGGACATCCGTAATCCTCTATCCCACCCAAGGCTTTGGGATTTGTTATGGTGTCTAGATGACTGAAAACATTAATGCTGTGACCGTTTTTAGAATATATTTTAACTGGTTATTTTCAGTTGTCATATTATGTCCCATCTGTTGGCATTCAAACAGATTATTTCCCCATATTTCAATATATTTTCTGTTTATCCGTCTGCCTATTTATCCCTACCTTAAGTCAATGCTTACTTTATTTAAATCATTTTCTCTCAATTAAGTGCTCACATGCACAATTTATAACACATGCAGGATCTTAACTACAAGCCATAAACTAAGTGCAACAGAATGGACTCATTGTGACAGCTGTGAACAGAAGAAAGTGCACCTGACTGACATCATAGACAATGCCTGGAAAAATTTAGCTCTGTAAAAACAGATGGTTGTATGGTGTAGATATTAAGATTTAGATGGGGTCAAACATGGCCAGGACCACAATCCCTCGGTGTATGCATTGTCTCAGCAGAGAAGAGTGGAACTGATAGCATGATAAAAGGGTGCACGGAAAATTTAAGTTTACACAAGGAGTGTATCTGTGTGTAAAGATACCAAATTAGTGGTGGACAAGATGGCTCCCAGCATGATAATAATCCAAAACACAATGGAGTAAAAAAAAATATATATATAAGTGAGAATTTAAACAAAGTTTTTAATCTAAAGATTTAAAGTTGATGATTCATGTCTTTGCATTTTGTTCAACAATGAAACACCAAGGATGTAGCCTCAACATTAAGTCAGTGTTATCCATGAATGGCATGGCATGGCAGAGGAATATAGAACTTCAAAGCAACGTGTTTTGTAAGAGAACATCTGGACACGGAGCAGTAGCTAAAGTCTATGTGCAACAGTAAGAAGAACTCTGTCAATGCTGCATTACACATATCTCACTACAAAGCATTATTGCACAAAGAAAAATACATAAATAAAAAGATGGTGATGAGGAACAAAGGATTCTAGTTAAAAAAAAAAACAACCAAAAAAATTTTGACTAGTTCCCGATGAGTTAAAAAACGGATTTCAGTCACCAGCGGCGCTGGTTGCGAAGCTACTAATCACTTGGTGCCACACAGAATGTAAACTATGGTACCAACTATAGTCAAAACCAGACATCACTCAACTGTTACTTGAAGTGAAAAAAGATAATTAGATTTTAGTCCACCTAAATCCTTTAACTGGGGGGGCCTGAGCAGACCGTGGAAAATCATTACTATGACTGTCATGTTGATACGTCATTTGTGGTCAAATTACTCTTCTGAATTCGAGTTGCCAATGACAGCAAAAACTGATTAACGGCACTATTTCTGCAGCAGGTTATTTAAGACGCAGAAAAACTGGAACTACTTGACTTTTTGCTGATAAAGTTAACTTTATTGAACGATTAATTACTTTGGAAGAACAAATGGTTTATGTTATTTTTAAGTGTACATGTGAACCATCGCTGTGTTTCCTCTGTAATGAATACAAATTCAACAAACATGCAAGAAAAGAACAACGCTGAGTTACACCCAAGTGGATAAAGAAAGGAAAAATGAAGTGGCTGCTCCATGTTCACCCCTAGCTGCAGCAGAATTTAAAGTGTGAAATGTGGAAGCTCTTGCTTGGCAGCATTATAGGTTGGTGTATTGATCTCCTGTGAAATCAGCTGCCCAACCATCAACAAGCTCTAGCAGGAAAACAAAAAGGAGAAATAAAACTGTACCCTGAATGTAGCTCTGATCCTCTGATCTGCTTAGTTAATTGGCTGAATGAAGCCTCCGCAGACATGTACATCTAAACCTGCTCCGTCAGACCACATCCTTGATTTTGTTTCAACCTCAAACACGTCTTGATTAGACCCGAGTCCTCAAGGGATGAGAAACCCAAGCACTCCGCAGACATTCCACAACCTTCTCAGAGCCATAACGGGTTATTTTGGTTGCTTGTATTCTTAGAAGTTTCTGCCTATAAAAATAGGACCTTTTTTAAAAAAAATGCTGGCCTGAGATGACGGCTTTATTATGCATGTGAAAGCAGAAAGTCTTGGCAGCTGGATGCCTAGAAACAGCAGAAGCTGAACAACCGTCTTTAAAAGAGAAAACTGTATAGAAATTTTTTTTTTAAAGAGAAGCAAAAAACAACTCGGTGTAAAAGAATGAAGGAAAATATAGGATATTTGTAGATCAAAATTACATTTTAAGAGTTATATGAAAATGGAAAGGCCAATTAGAGAACTTCAAATGCAGCTCATCTAATCAGAAATGTTGCTTCTTTTTTTCTTTTTTTTTGGTCAAAGTAAAACTTCTGATTTCTGCTTTAGAATAAAACTTCATTTAAAATTATATTGAGATTTGTAATGGACAAAATGACTTGTCTCCAATCCAGTGGTATTAAATAAACAACAGTTCCCATAGCTTCACAGTACTGGTGAATCCCTGAGAAGTTATTCCAAGCATTTCCGTACAAACAGCAGGACAGAGACAACTACACGTTACAACTAATATGTTACAAAAAAAGATTTATGAAGAGTGAGTTGGTGAGTTTTATTATTATGGAAGTGTTATGCCCTGTTTGAGACAACATACAGGTGAGTCATCTTCCTCAGTTCCCCCAGCAGCCACAGAAAATGATTGCTTGGATTTGGTGAAAGCTGTCTTTGTTTAAGTTTTCCGATCTATAAAGCCAGGATTTTGCTTCAAGTCTGCAGAGCCCACACAAATCTGTATAAAGAAATAGAAAACAAGGAGATTGAAGTAAACATTGTGGCTATTGTTGCAGGTGAACAGACAGACAGACTGCGATGGCCCATCATTTTCAAGACTGGACGTATTGTGCATTCAGAGATGGTATTCTGCATACCTTGGCTGTAACGACAGTTACTGGTGCTTTCTTCAATCAGTCTGCCCACTCTCCCCTGACCTCTGACATCAACAAGACATTTCTGTCCAGACAGCTGTCGCTGACTGGATATTTTCCCTTTTTCAGACCATTCTCTGTAAACCCTAGAGATGGTTGGGTGTGAAAATCCCAGTAAAACAATTTCTGAAAATCTTAGACCAGTATGTCTCTCACCAACAACCATGCCACGTTCAAAGTCACAGGAAAAATCTAAGTAAATATGGCTACAACCATATTCATTTTAATCACTTTAAGGTGAATATATGGTGAAAACAGCTTAGCTGTTAACCACAGAGTTGCATCACATAGTCTGAGTTAAGAAAGCTTGAGATTTCCTTTAAAAGGTATTTACAGGTTCTTTCTTACCTTGATATTAAATGTAAATAATTGCTTACACTGAGTTAAAGTGTTGTTAAAATGGCCTGATTAACTGACACAAAGAAAACACATCAGGTACCTCCAAATTAAATCATGATCATGACCTTAAAATGAAGAAGATGATGAAGGATGTTCTCTGACTGAGAAATCTTTGGATACATTTTAACGATTCATTTTGCATATAGATTCCAGCTGTTTGCACTTTCTGCAGCTTCTTCAGTACCAATCCTGATTGGTAGCCTGTGAAGTTTAGTAACTTGGAAACCAAAGTAAACATTTTCCCTATTGGTTTTATCACCATCTATATTATTTATCATCATTTGCAAATTCTACATTTGCCTTTTTAATCTTTATTGTTTTGTATGTGCCCTTCAGCTGAGGAGAGAACAAACCTAGAGTGTCACATTTAAGCTGAAAACCTGAGATGGTTTGTGTAAGTGGCCTCAGGTCTGTAACTTCATCTTTGCTGGATTTTACAATTGTAAACAGAGAAAAAGTCAAACAGGTCTCAGTTTACAATCCTTAACCTCTTACACACACACACACCTTTTTCAGCCTTTTCAGATTCTATGACATTATAGTGTGTGCTTTAAACAGAAGAGCACACAGCACTTAGCCCGATTGGACTGAGTGATGATCGAAGGCGTGGGACATCATCATATTCATTTATCCATGCAGCTTTGTGCTTATCTCATCCAGAAGCTTTAAAGAGAATGGATCACTGGGTGACTAGATGGATGGCTTCTTTTAGTTTAGCATACAGTTTTTGAAAAACGATCCATACCTCCCTCTCTTATGTACTAAATTAACCTCTGCATAAAGGGTGGGAGACAGACAATACGTTAAATAAACAATTACTAGAGTAAATACTACGACCAGCAGATAACAGTGTTGACTTTTTGATCTGGGCTGTCTGCAGATTCTTAATAAATGCATTACCCGTGAGTCATCTCAACATTTATTTTCAGTATGCATGACAAAGGTTTGACTTATTATCATGATTATGTCTGTCACTAGCCATCTTTAAATACTCAGCTTGTCACTTTGCAGCTCTGTTGAGGCCCCTCAGGGATCACTCAATCAGGAACTGAGCAGCCTGAGTCAATAAAGATCACAGTTGCCATCTGCTGTTCTTCCACTGCAGATTAGACCCAAACTGGCAACCTTCTCCCTTAGCGTAGTTAGACATTAGCACAATGAGCCACTGATTATACCCATCCAGCACACATTTTATATAACAGTCACAACTACTCTTCCACTGCCTATGCATACAAAGTTATTACTCAAAGACTGACTAAACAAAAGATGCTGTCAAAATGCACTACCCAGGCTAAAGTACATTTAGGCCAATGTTGAGGTAATTATTTTAAACCACTGCTCATTAGCTTTAAATCAAAGAAAAAGTTGTTTTTAAAGTGGATCTCCTTGAACTTTAAAGTTTAGGGGGGAGTTTTGACCATGAAGTCCATCTCACTCTAGGGCAACTGCTGGTCTCTGCTGAATGTTTACCATGATCCTCTCAAATGCCAAGGCCAAACCACAGAACCTGCTCTCAATTGTCACCTCACAGGTTCATAGACTGAGTTTGTATCACGTTACTGGTCTCTTGGCATTTTGATTGATGAATTTCTTCTACTCTATATATCCATCAGCTGGTAAAAAGGGTGAAACTGAAGCCAGGCTTTTATTTCAGGGTAAAGTCCTGTCTTTCATATGACTCCAAAAAAAGGTTGGTCGCTGCCACCCTTCTGTTGGTTTTGGATTACGGGGATTTTTTTTTACATGTATGCCTCGTCTCAGAGTCTATTTGCTCTGGATACTGTGTATCACAGGCTCTGGCGTTCATCGCAAATTTGAGATCTTTTACTCATCATTGTTTACCGTATAAAAGGTGTTGGATGGTCCTCTTTGCCTATATGAAGGCCAACATATCAGCATATTCTTATTTACAAAGCTGTTCTTTGAGTGCCTCCCTCCTACTTCTCCACCCATTTTTTTTTTTAAATATCATTTTCAGTCCCAAAGGTGCGACTTGAGATGGGCAAAAGGCTTTTATATATGCTGCTCCCCTTGCCTGGAACAAGCTGCAAAAAGACTAGAAACTTCATGATGTGGCCTCTTTGCTAACTTTTAACTTAAGTTGCTGGATGATTTGGAGGGCGTTACATCTGTTTGTGTGTTTGTCATTTTTTAACTGTGCTGCTGTTGTCTTGGCCAGGTTACTCTTTGAAAAGAGATTTTTTAATCTCAATGAGGCTTTCCCTGGTTAAATAAAGGTTAAAAAAAAAAAGTCTGAGGGCACAGATGGTACAGATTTTAATGTTAATATTTCTGATCACATGATATTGTGATTTAAATATCTGTGAGCTTTTTAACCTTCATGTCATCATTGCTTTTGGCATAAATTTCATCAGATTAGCATTTTTCAGCATTCTTGGCATTTACAGAGACATTAATCGGATAGTTTATGAAAAAAACAAAACATTAGATTACAAAGGAATAGCCCATCTAGTTCATAATCTAACTCCAAGACAAAAAACTGTAAAAGCATCATAGAACAACATGACAGAGTCTTAGATTTTACTTGCAGAGTTATAGTCATATAGTCAGATTAAGTTTTTTTGTTGTTGTTGTACTTTACTTTTGGGTAACATCTTCCGATTGAGAGTGAGATAAAATCAACCCAGGATGAGTTAAATGAATGGAAAACTGACAAAAACCAACAATTAAAAAGAGGGACTGACACTGACTTAGGGTCAATATGGCCCAGAGCAGACACGACTATAAATAGAGGCAATCCTCCTCCAGCTTACTGCCCTGAATCACAGTGACCTGGCCCGGCCTGCATCACTGAGAGGAACAATGAGACTGAAAGTAAGAGCCTCAGACACAGACAAATTGATAGAGAAGCACATAGAAATGAACAAGGTGGAGGAGAAATTCTGTCACTGATTTTATTGGATCTCTCCATCAACAAGTATCTCCAGACAGGCGTCTCATATAGAAGTGAGAGGTCACTGTCATGTCACCAGGTCACCAGATTAATGGTGTAAACATGACCAATAACAATGGAGAAACTCAGGTAGAAGAAAAATGTTGCAGAGATAATGATGAAGTTGCCAGTAAGAGTTATAAAACCCAATATTTGTTACTAAAAGCTATCTGTAAAAAGTTATATAGTACTTCTTACATGCACTGCTCTTATACTACTGGCTATGGGCAGTCGGAACTAATCCCAGTCCTCAAAAATCCTCACCTTCTCCACCCTTGGCCAGCTACTTCATTCATCCGTGCTCTGCAGCATGCTAATTAGAGAGAAACGGACACCAGTTATGCTGTGCTGGACCCAGTGTGCCACCACAATTCAGCTGAGAGGAAGAAAACAGCAGAAGACAAGAGCTGAACAAGCCAAGAGTTTTATAACCGTGCTTACTGCTCTGTGATGCTTCATTTTAAAGGAATCAGCAAAGCAGAAACCTTATACTGACAAAATCCAACCAAAATGCCAACTCTGATGGCCAACCCATCTCCTCCTGAACATCACAAAGATGAACCCAAAGATGTTCAGTTTTACAATTAAATAAAGACCTAGTCAGCATTTCACATCATCTATTCTCTGTGATCCTATTACAAGTACAGTCTGTGTTCACGCCTGGTGTTACAATCCCTCCCCACATGTCTCTCCGGACTGACCACTTGTGATCAGATCTCAGTTACCAGCTCTGTATGCAAATGAACTCAGCTGTTACATACCATTATTCTGTGGTGTGGAAATGAAAGCAAAAGCTTGAAACTGAAAACGCATAAAAACCCATCAAAGAATTACCGAACACTCAATTAGTACACAACTCCCTTCAGCTTTTTATATCACCAAGATAAGTTTAAGCTATGTTGTGCCATGTCCCAAGGGTAGAGGATTTAAAGGGAGGTGAGGCTGTGGTTATGTGTTTGTTATCTCTTAGGTCAGAGAAAATTTTTCTAAATAAACTCTGGGAGGGAACTTGCCAAGGAGAGACAGGCTCAATTCACAATATTGTGCAAAAAGTTGATATTAATAGTCTATACAAGCAGTTCAACAAAGGTCTGTTAAAGCTCCATTTAAGGGGTCAACTTTACAGACCAACTTAAAGAGATATATGCATGATTTAAACATAAATAGCCAGATTGGGAATTGTTTCCTCCCTATGAGTACAAGAGAATCATAGGACAACACAATATGTTTTAGTTATCCCATAACCATTATTCTACAGTTTAAACATCGGTGGATAGAACAATATTTTCTAAACGGTATCTATAATTTCTTCTTGACGATCTTAAAGAGAGGATTAACTAACATTACAGAAATACATGATTTCCTCAGACTGTTTCGGGATGAACTGTGTGACATTAGCTCTTACCGTCCCGTTTCCTCCATTATGACACCCCAATACACCTTTATCCCTTCATTCAGCCCTCAAAAGGTGCTTTTAGATCAAATATTTTATTAACTTCCACTGGGTCAAACTTTTGTCACACAGAACTCACTAGTAAAAAATAAATAATGAAAATTACAACACAAAGTGCTTTACATAGTCAATAATATTGAAAATCCATCCTTACCAATCCAAATCCCTCAGACCACAAGCCCACAAGTCACAGAAGCATACATGAAGCCAATGTAGTGATTTTAAAACAGCAATAATATGAGCTCTTTTTCTGGTCTTCATCAAGAGACGAGCAGCTGAGTTTTGATGCAGCTGTAATGGATTAACAGTCTTTTTAGGAGGACCAGAAAAAAAGTGTTGTGACAATACATACTGGGAGAAAAAAAATGAAGAAAATCCTGAAAATAGTTGAACAATCATTCAAATGCAGACAGCAAAAGATCTTTCAGGCCTCTTCCAGATTGGGTATAAATAATCTCCTTTTCTCTTTCATGTGCACCAAACCCGTACATCCAGGACTCATAGCATGAGCTTTTAAACAGGACCTGGTCCCAGAATTCATACTGTGCTCAGGTACCATGCAAAGGTACACATAATAGTCATAAAAATGTATAAATTACTCTTTAAAAAGGGTTCTCTAAGCCTTTACTGTACTAGTGCAGCAGATAATCTTCTCATAGCTTACATCCTGCTGGAACTTATATACCAGCCTAGTTTATCAATCACTGGGCTGATCTTACCAATCTATGTGCATGTTGTACATATTGATTCCTTAACCTAGTTTTGTTAAGTTTGGCTTTAGCCAACAAAATATGAGATCAGTGGCTGGATGTAAATGATCTAAATGTAACTAAGTATTTTTATTAATCAAACAAGCTTAAAAAACGTTCTAGGCACACCAAAACAACCCTATTAACATGCAGGGGTTTGGTATGCTAACGTATACTTTAGCATGCTAGGATCATTCTTAAAGTAAAGACTGAGCAAAAGCTGGTCATCAAGTCTGGAGACACCTGAAGTGACCCTGAATTGTGGACAAGAGATTCATCTTTGGTACTGTATAAAACGATGATCAGGATAGTTAATCTTGAATGTTTACAAGATTTTAAGGCAGTCCATCCAACAAAGGAAGCTTCACACTGGAAGAATGGCATGAACAGGCCAACACTGTCATCTCTTTAGCGAAAAGAAAGGTTGACATGCTTAACAAAGTGAAAGATGTTTATTATGAAAAGGTTTGTTGGCAGAGTGCAGAATCCCTTTTTAAGCTTCATTTTTCATATAATTTGAATTGAGAAAATCCCAGGCATTAGTGCTGCACCATAATCTCATCATTTTTGTTCAGTGAACCCAAACTAATGTTCTTACTTTTTACTGGTCTTTTTAAACAATCAGAGCAGAAAGCTATCCTGCATGTACATGTTTGACAGTCCTCTCAACAGTGAAAGTGAAAATGGTGATACTGAATCATCCACAAAGTACCAGAAAGTCTTAACGTAAGCACTGTTGTCTTACAAATGTTTCTCCTTTTAACTCGACTGCCTTCTACTTTAGCGACTAAGCAAAACAGGAGATTAAACGTAAATTAGATTTATCAGAACTACTCTGCCAGCTCGTGTTGCCCTATCATTAAGGACATTTGTAAGCTTATCAGTATCAGTGCTGCCTGAGCTGCGAGCACAACTCTACTGTTAGTATAAGTCAGCAAATATACGAGTCATGACATTAAGATAGTGCCAACACACCTTTTAGCTCCTGAGGTCATATTTTCTTTTTTTTCCACATTTCAGATTGTGAAGCAAGTTAAGAAACTCCCACTGTATCCAAATATAATTTGTAAACCACCTCTTTAACAGAATCAGAAGATGTTTACTGCTCAAAACTTAAATCATGTGTGATGTGTTACACCAAAATGATGCCAACTTTGAAGAAATGCCTCAAAGTTGCTAAAATTTTGCTCCCTAAACTTGGCCAGAAGTTGTCTCATTTTGGCATACAATGAAACGTCATGTTAACCAGATCTACACATGGACTTTCAAAGCTTTCATCTCTAAACGCACAAGTCAGATACTTTCAAGTAGGGCTGGGTGATGAACCAATTTTATCTACCAATTCAAATTCTTCTTCCTTGGGATTCCGTAGTTCATAGCAGACTCAGCCCCGCTCAAATTCCACAGAAATACACATACAAAACACAAAACAAAACATGGAAGCTAGCGGAAGAGCTCATTCCCGAAAAGGCAACATATTATCAGTTATTAGGAACTGGAGTCCAACTGGGACTTGGAACAATTAACAACACATTGCTAAATTTGCTTAAAAGGATATTAAAAGGTGGCAGTGCAACCAATTTTTTTTCAGCACCTCAAACAGAGGCATGCTGCCGAGGGCGAGAAATAATGCTCTATGAGATGCACAAGACAGCAGCGACAAGAAACAACCGACATCTGGGGGGTTAATTTTCCCAGTCTACCCCGTATGATGAGAAAGCGGCTCGGTAGAAAGAAATCACCGATGAGGTCGTGTTGCACAGTGTAAAAGAAACAGTGTCAATTCATACGGGGGAAAAGCCCGGCTTTATTCACTTTATTTACAAGGCT
>JBBBVU010000017.1:21697142-21711541 GCA_037177055.1 Atherinosoma microstoma
GCCTTCACAAAACCTGCCTTGCTCATTCTGGCACACAAGTGTGTCAAGGCAGCAGGGCCTGAATGGGACATTTATAGTGAGCAGATTTTTTTTTATTTGGGGCTGTTTTGATTGTAACCTTGGAGGCAGACACAAACGCACCAACTGTGCAGGTGGTGTGCCAGTCAGCAGGAGTACGTACTTCAACCCAACAATGCGGCCACGCACTCAACTCCGCTTAACATATTCATTGGAGCAGTGCAAACCCTTGTTGGAGCCGCAGAGCAGATTTAAGGGGAAATTATCAAACAATTTGAACTTGGCCAAGAGCCTGCAGGCTGGTTTTACTTGTAGTATTAAACGGACATCACAGAGAGGGCAGGGCACAGAAAACACAACAATAAACTGTGAGTGAAGTTGTAATCAGCTGTGGGTGTGTGTTTGTCTGTCGTTGGTCAAACATCCTCCTCATGGGAAAACAGCAGCTCAGCGCATAAAGGCCCTTTAATGTAAATGGAGAAGATGAGAACAAAAGGTGAACAAATATGTACACAGATCAAGGTGCTGTGTGTGAATGTGTGTTTGCAAACGTTTCTTTTTTCTTTGCACCTAATTGAGATGTCAGTGTGCTTTGAATCCTGTTAAATGAAAAGTGATGTGTTTTAGACAGAAGTGCCTGCTGCCTGGACAAATGATAACCAACTTTAAAATGAGAGCAATGCACTAAAAGAAGTTAAATAAGACAGGAAAAGGAAAAATGTAGCGAGCAAAAGATGATGGCATTGTAAACATGAAGACCATCATCACCAGCTAAAGCATTTAAACACATCAGTCTTTGCTATAGCCAATATATTTTCCAGTTGACTTAAACTTCGTGTTGTTCCAACTGCTGCAAATGTTACCCAAGCTTATCTTCATCCTTTTAACAACATCTCCAAACTGACTACTCGCTGCACCTTAGGGATGTAAGGCAGTCTGCCAGTCTGGACCTTTAAACTTTTACAGATGTCCAAGAAAATACACACACACACACACAAATAACTAACTAAAACTGACTAAAAACTTTGTCACTAATCTGCTGATTACCTTTTCTGTCCTTGTTTTGCTATAACACGGATGAGGACCAAGTTTGTTTGCTTATTTTTTGCTCAAGTTTTACTCCTTTTTAAAGGACTCATAAGACTATGTCACCATGAACTGTACATGGCAAACACTGAATATAGAGACAGCAATTACGCAATCTTGGCTGTAGTGACGGATTGGATGAACTGTAAGCTACCTTCTGCCCTGGCAACAAGCTACTTGATTGACAGCTTGACAGAGGGTGTATGATCAGGAATGGATTAACTCTGAAGAGCCACAGACACACATGGGCAATAAATACACAAACACAGAGAAGGTAGAAAAGAAAAGAAAACTATCACCAAACAGGGCTAGTGATTATTTGGGGGTATTATTAGAGTTAATTCATTTTAAGACTTAAAAAGCATGAGACAATTATAGTAATGTGGTTCCAGTTAGGTCTGCAACTGAAAACTGTTTTCATTATTGATTAATCAGGTCTTTTTCCAATTGATCAACTGTTTCCAAAACCCAAAAGACATTCAGTTTGTTATTAGATAAATCAGAAAAAAAGCAACAGATCCAATCCAAGTCTCATCTCTGTTCCTTCTCATTTTCACACTCACTAACACAAACAAACTAAGAAGCAGTTTCCCGGAGGTTCAATGGCCTGACAAGTAGCTGACTGAGTGTATGGTTTTAGCAGCTGTCAACCCGCATCAGTATCACATCGGGTCAGATCAACATCATCATCATATCAGCTCTTACTCTTTTCTGTAATAAATGTGTTTATTTATCTGGTAAAATATAGAGATTATGAATAAATAGTTTATTATCACTTTCCAACTATAAGCTGCTCAATAAAGTTAATAAATGTTAAATTATATGTGCCGATAAGAACAAATCCTGATCCGTAGAAGCAAAATCCTTCCATTAATCATCCTGGTGGATTTAAGTGAATGGTTTTTTTTCTCCCCTATTTATGCTCAACAACAGCCCAAAGGACAAAACATACAAATTTACCAGAACTTGTTTGATTGGCATTATTTTATTTTTATTTATAAAGCAAGGCAAGTTTATTTATGAAGCACATTTCATATATTATATGAATATTATAAAAGTTAGCCGTGAAAATATTAAAACACTATGCAGTCAGTGCACTCTACTGATGTCACATGAACCAAAACATTGGTACCACATCAATAGTAAAAGTCTGAAAAAGTACCTTTATTTCTATAGTGCAACTAATATTGTAGCTACTAGACAATAGGAACAAGAATGAAAGTGGGACAAAGGTGGGAGCAGGTTCAGTGATGGGTCTGCATTGATGCAGAAAAAAACCCCAAAAAACAAACAACAGGTTATTTGTCAAAAACAAACAAAATGAGAAAAGGATTTACCAAGAATTCAGCTCTATTGAAATACAGTAAATGAGAACACAAAGATTAGCTATACAGCTTAAAACTGCTGAGATGTAAGGTTTGGTCCACAATCATAATAATCAGAACTAATATTGGAGGTTAATATTGATCATAATGCTAGCAGTTTATGTTTAATCTGTCAAAATATTTGGTTTTAATGCATTGTGTGAAAAACAAATGTTTCTCCAATGTCCATGCATGTAAAAACTTTCTCCTATTGTACGTAAAGCAACTCTTCCATGACTTATACAATCCGATTGAACAAGAATTGACCAGCAAGTGTGCAGATATACGCTTGTACATGCAAGCGAGCACTCCAATGTAACATAATCCAATAACAATTTAGCAAGCGGCCTACCGCAGAAATGAACAGACCAGGGCTGCAGCTAATCTCGTTATTATTTTCTCTTTCAATTGGTCATTTGTTTTTATAGAGAATCTCAAAATTCTTCAAATTCATGGTTTTTATCTATTAAAAAGTCCAAAGCCCAAAGACACTGGGAGAATTAAACCAATCTACAAAATCCTCACATTTAATGAGTTTGGGTTTAAAAGACATTTAATTCAATTTTGGTTTTTATCCCAAGTCATCTCAGGGCATTTAACAGAGAAAGTAAACATGTTCAATTAAATTCCAATCAAATAAATTCCAAACAATCCAATTCAAATTCAACTAAACTCGGCAAAGGCTAATTGCATTTATATAAACTGATAAGCGTCAATATTGTGACTACCTGCCTGATATTCAGGAGGTCTGGCCAAAATAACTCAGACCGTTCAGAGGGGAAAAGAAACATCTGAGGATGTGTTTGAGTGTCTAGTACCAGAATGTTAACTATATCCTTTGGGCCTTGTTGGATGTGAGGAAGGAGCTTTGTGGATCGATACATCAGATAGCTTCCGATCTGATGGCAGGTAAACACTTGAAACTCATAGTCGTGCTTTTTGAATTCTTCATAAGCAGATTTTGTGGAGCCACTGCTGTCCTGCTAGGGCAGGATGCTACAATATGGAAGTGCTGTTGCTGTCTGCAGATTTTGACTAGTCTGCAAAAATGTTTAAGTAGGTGGCAAGTGCCATAGTAACGCCTATGTGAATGCCAGGATGCAGAATGTTGCATTTTATGAACCAAAGACACAGCATGAGAAAATTATTGCTGTGAAACATGACTTGAGAATTTACCTTTAGTGATTAATAGATCTCTTTCAGCATCTCCGGTCTGTCCAACATTACATACTAAATTAAAATTTTATTTTAAGTTGGCTTCCACATAATGCCATATGCCTTTTAGAGATGGGGGATTAATGATGAGCACATGATGGGGAACAAATGGTAACATAAAAATGACAGAAGGAGGGGTGGGGGACACTGAACCTAAGGATATACACAAACAAAGCTTATGTCAATGCTCTAATACAAAAATATAAGGTTTAATGCAAACATGTACAATTCCTGCTTTTTAAGCGTACAGCTCTGGTCTCACTCTGTTTCCATATCTAAATCTTTCTGTTTCCCTATCTGACTCCCCCATTCTCTCCGTCTCATCAAATATTCACAGTTGGTCCCATTAAACATTCACCGAGTGGCATTGCTACGTTTATCTGCCCTGTGCCAATCGGCCTACAGCGAGCACACCAGAAGCCCACCGAAAGCCTGAAAATGAAAACACACACACGGTTACGCTGCTTGCCTGTGTGGCTTTTGATGCGGCAGCCTTATGGGTAAGGGAGAGGATCGGCGATGAGAAAAAGAGGATGAGACAAAACAGAGAAAAAAAGGAGAAAGGAAAGGGAATGAAGGCAAAATGAGAAATGAGACACATGAAAGAAAATCAGTTGATGAACAGAAGTAAGGGGAAAAAAACAGCGATGGTCCAATCTTAAGCTCTTGTTCATGCACAGTAAGAGGAAAGCAGCCCTGCACCTCAATAATTCAACAGCAGGACGAGTGCCGCCAGCCTCTCCCTCTTCCTGCCCTTCTCTTTCCATCTCATTACAAGGCCTTATCTGACACAAAAGTAAAAATACTCTCACTTTACAGCCCAACACAAAACAAGGCGCGTAATTGTAGCTAAAAATAACACGATACACTTGAGATGGATAAGACTCTAAACAGAGTTTCCTGTCTGTGTTTTGAGCTTGTGTAGAAAACACAGTTCGATTACACTCAAAATATATTTGTGTCAATCAGCTGTTTAAATGCAACCAGAGGCTTGTTTATGCAATTCAAGTCTATTTTTTTCTGTTTTACGTGGGTATTTATGGTGGTTATGTGTTGGGCTCTAAGCACTGTTATAAATGTGACTGACCTACATTCAATACTGCGCCTGAACCAGGGCCTGAAATTCATTTTTCGAAATAAGGGGGGGAAGACCCCCATTATCTGCTACACATAGGGGATTTGAAAACATTGATGGATATAATGATGACAGATATAATCCTACAGTACGACATCAGGGCCTGTGTCTGACAAATATTCAAAGAATAAATCACAATCTGATTTCAGAGCATAAAATTTGGCACAAGTTTCAGGTAATGTGGATAGTTTTACAGAATCCCATAAATGTGGAACTTATGATGCAGTAAAATTCCTGCAATCATTTAGCCACATCACTTCGCTAAGTTTAATGTATGTTGGCCGATACCCAGAATGCACAGAAGCACTGCAAAGCTAACTGCTGTTACGCAGAGCATGCCCCATCTCTCTGTATGAGGCTGCAAGTTGTTGTTGTAACAGACACAGACAGGTTTGATCAATATCAACTTGGAGTCATCATTACTACTTTTCTCTGTATTTAACATGTAAATGCAACATACTTCAATACCTGCCACCATAAACTTGCACATACAAATTTTTGGGCTCCACAACCAAGCACACGGGGCTGGTCATTGTTGGCATCATTGTTAGCTCACGATTTTAAAAGGTGTTTATTATTTTTTACAGTCGTTTGCTCAAGAAAATTGTTTTAATGTGATTTTAATGTGTAATACAACCATTTATTGTGAAATGATAAAGGAGCTGAATTTTCCCAGTGCATAGTGAGGTGCACAGAGAAAAAAGAAATCTGAGTAGAGATTTCTGTTTCTTTCTTGCTCCGAATTGATAGCTATAAATCGAGTTTAAAAGTACACTTTCACCTGGTAGTGGTAGTGCAGACTCCTGCTTCCTGAATGACGTCCGTGTTGCTGTTATTGGGTGAGTTAAACAATTAAAATGGTAAAGTTGTGATTGAGATGCTAAGGGCTAGTGCCGTAATGAAGCTAGTATTACAGGTCTGAACCAGAGACTGTATAATAGCTGGCTAAAAACAGTTGTCAAGAAGGTAATCTTGACCAATTAAACCTACAATGGTTTTTTGTACCAGGCTGTAAACATGTTTATTTCTGCTATGAAGTTGGCCTTTTTAACATGGGAGTCTATGGGGATTGACTCCCTTTTGGAGCCAGTCCTTGATGGATGGAACTGCAATTTTAGGCACTTCCGCATAGGCTTCACATTTCTCAGCCGGAGGTTACCGCTTGGTTGCAATGTTTTTTTGCTGTAACATTGTGGAAGAATAAGTGTGATTGTTGCAGTTGGTTATTGCAATATGTCTGGGAAAATATGATTTAGAAAATTCTCCTGCTGCTTTGTGCAGGTCAGGTTTTTTTTTTTTTTACCTTCAGTTTCATCTTTGATGGCCTTTACCAATAGAAGACCCCATCCAGGGATAGTGAGCCCCCCAGCTATGATCTATTGTTCAAAGTCATGAAGATGAGAGAGTTTGATCAGCCCTGGATGGTTGATTAACTGTGGATCTGCGATTAGTAGGACAAATTTCTAGGACTCAGGGCGCGTTCACATCAGCCTATTTGAGTTGAATCCTAGTCCATTTGCTTGGAAAGTTCTCTTTGTTTAGTCCTCTTCATCCCCCCATGATAATGGAGTCACATTTGTAGGTGTGATAATTCGTTTAAGATTGTGATCTAAACATTACATCAAAAAACTAGAAGCACTCAGATAACGCAGACCTCTGCCAAGCCATGGAGTCACTCACCTGAGGAAAAACCCCAAAAGGCCCAACAGCCCACCCAGTACCCACTATGTGTTAAACCTTCTGGATCACCAAATTCAGAACATAATCTGGGTCAAACAATGTCATTTTGTACATTTTTCTTTTTGCCAAGGATTCTGGGCATTATCTATTGAGCTAGAAGCTGTAATGGCAAAATTATCCCCATCTCCCAATAGTAAAGAATCCTTAAAAAAAATTCCTGGATCCAGATGGACCTCCGGATCACCCCCAAAATCTTATCACTTATTCCTTTATTCCATCTCTGACATTTCTGGAAAAATTCATCAAAATCCATCCTTAATTTCTTCAGTTATGTTGCTAACAGACAGCCAGACTACACCACCAAAAACATGATTTAAAAAAAATTTACAGAAGCAGAATGAAGAGTAGACATCCTTGGCAAGATACCGAGGCAGTTTTCATCTGGAGCTGTAAATAGAAGATGGCCTGTTGCGGTGTTTTATAACATTTTGGACATGGCTGCACTGAATGCATGTGTCCTCTGCCGGAACTGCATCGATGCCATAATGACCCGCTGTGTGTTCATTATTGAGCTTTCCACGTGTAATACAATAAATCAATATCATCTGACATCCAGCGCACTGCTACAAAAGATACACTATAAAAAAGATTGAATGAGTGGAAAAATTTGGCCTCTTTTTCGGCAGGGTGTCAAAATGACCCCATCTGGTGGTTGTTGGGGTAGTGGAATGTTGGCGGTTTTAGTGTAAAAATAAATTCCAGGAACCAGACCGTGATCCAGATTACCCCCAAAATCTAAGTAGGTGTTCCTTATGCCTTTTCACAGATTTCCGGAAAAGGTCTTTAAAATCCGTCCATTACCTTTTGAGCTATGTTGCTTACAGACAAACGTACACCGCCAAAAACATAATCTCTGCGCCTTGGCCGAGGAAAAGAAGAGGTATAATTAGAATTTAGTCATCAAGTGAATGCCTCTTTTGTATGACAGGACTGGAGAGAGGAGAGTATGAGGACAAAGCAGAGGAGATGAGGAGGCAAACAGATGTTGAAAAACAGCTGAAGAGATGTATTTAATCTGGTACCTTCCTCTTCTTCACCTCTCTAGCTGTTTTCTGTCTAATCTCCATTATTCTCCATCGTCTCCTCTCTCCAACTCCTGTTAATAAAAACGCTGCATTCACAATGGCAAGGAAAGATGACCACTCTTTTTCATCTTATAATCAGACTTGCACAAACGTATGTGAGAGCCTTCAACCACTAAAGCAACACAAACACTTCCCTTCTTAACTGCCCCCTATGAATTATATCAGATAGTGACTGTCACCCCAGGTTAACAATAATCATCATCCACTTCTGCAAACTGATGCTGGCGTTGCAACCACTTATCTTGTGAAACGTAGAATTTGTAGCTTCCAGTATGAGAACCTGCAAGTTGCAGGAAAGGAATGTCACATCTGCAAACATCCCAACATAAATATATTTATGTAAGAATACATATTACTTTTTTGTTATTTTGAGATAAGTCCGTGTATATTTCATGCATTTGTTGGATCAATAAGCTCCAGCAAACAACTATTTACTCAATGCTATAACATCTCAAACCTCATCTGCTCCCAGAAAATCCAACAATGATCACATGGTAGCCCTGTGTGTGCTCTGTGTTGTTTGCGAATCAAAATCAGCATCATTAGGAACAGTTCAGTCTGTATCAGAATCAACTTAATAAGTCCAAAAACACTTAAAAGCAGTTGCTAAATACATAAAATAAAGGTGATATTTAAGAAGTAAAAACAGGAACATGAGGGCAAAACCAAACCAAGTAGATTCAAATAAAAGCTGCAAAAGCTGTCAAGTTCTTTAACAGAGTTTCCTCTACAGATTTCTACACAGACACGCAAGTGAAACAGTCACCGGAGTTTACTGCCATGCTGTGCAGCAGTGGGCATTCCCTGCAGTAACGTTGTAATGGAAATAAGTCAGTGGCTTTAGCCTATTGAAAAAATCCTAAAAGAACGAAGACGGGAGGGGGAAACAGCGAGCCTGGCTCTGTTGGTGAAAATCCACCTGCCAGCACCTCTAAACTCATCAATTAAAATGCTGTATCTCAGGGTTTTTTCTTCAGCGGCTGTGCACATGCATGTGATGCCGCATGACCAAGCCATAATCGCTGACCTCATCATCAATGTGCCCTCCCTGAGCCACAGAGAATAGGGCTTAATCCTGCCAACGTGTGCATACACACTAACACACTCTTCCCAAGTAGAGGCTGCATTCTGAAGTCCCCAGATGTCAAAGTACCACAGCCAATGTGATGTACGCTCGATGCTTGTAAACAGTGACGAGGAGCTCATGAGCATTCCAGCTGTAAAGAGGTCCGTCAGCTGTGGTTGTGAACCTTCAGCTGCTGTGGTGCTTCTCAGGAGTGTGTGTGCTGGGCAGTGCTGACACTTTTCATGTATGATAACGTAATCTACTGTAAATGCAGATGTTGTTACATATTATGTAATTTCCCCTCGGGGATCAATAAAGTATAATTCATTCATTCATATTCTGGTTTTCTTCTCTTGTGTATGTTATCACACATTAATCTTGAATTGATTTTTTTCTGCTCTAGTCAGAATCAACTATTTTGACTACTAAAATCTTATGGTGATACAAAATCTGATCTTACATGTGTATTAATAATGAGACAAGGTGCATCAACATTTCTCAGATTCATCTATTATGCACGCATCAATCGTACTACTTCTTGCAAAGAGATTTTATACACCAAGCAGACGATCAACCACCAGGAACATCTGGAGTGTCTATGAACATCTGTCTCGCTTGTCTTTTTGGTGTGTAAAGCACTGTTGGCTCCATCGCACCTTGTCGACACCTTTCCTGGGCTCAGTTCAACATCTTGAATCACCGCTGCGTCTGTCAGTGAGAGACATCACTCTGACTGGCTGTTAAGCATACCAAATGATGTCACTTATCATCATCAACCATTGGCAAGGACAGTAAAACTGGTTCTGATCTCATTTTAAAAAGGACAGATATTGTCTAAAATAGAAAGGCAACGTTCATTAAAATGATCTGTGAGAACATCTGCATCATTTAAAGGGGATAGAAATAATCAAAAGCCTCAAAAAAACATGCTGGCAGTAAAGGAATTTTGTCACAGTTACAGATAAATTAAAAATAATACAACGGTGGTCAGAAATAAAAATGTCCTCAGAACAGATCAAATCAATGTTCAAACCCAAAGTAAAAACGGGGCCCAAAGTGTGTCCTTTGGTGCAAGTTGGGCTGGACACATGCTGGATGAAATTAAAAGTGTCCGTGATACTCATAAAACTCTGACCAAAGGGGTCAGACTCATCCTCAATATGGATGTTAAAATCCCCAAGATTCAGGGTGGATGATAAAAAAAAAGGCACTAAAATCCTTAAAGAATGTGCTGTTTGGACCAGGTGGATGTTACACTCCAGCACAGTAAAAAGGATCTTTTCCCCCGATTTTAATTAGCTGCAGCTCAAATGATGAAAACTGTCTAATGTTAGACATGAAAACCGACTCAAAAACACAGTAGCAAAACCTCCTCCACGATCCGGAAGTCATTAAATGGCAATCATAATAATAGTGTGTTTAATTAATTTGAACTGGAAGTTGGCCCTTTGCAACAACGAGAAGACAAACGTTGTCTCAGCAAAGGGCGATCGAGACTACTTCTGCAAAAAGACTTTAGAAGCTCCAGCATTTAAGTCCAAAAAACAAGAGGACTACGACAACATGCTCAAAATCAACACAAAAAAGGTACGCCTACTGGTGACAAACTAAAGAAAAACCACAATGTAAAGTGGGGCGAAGTGAGGTGTTGGACCACCACGCTCTGCCAAAACAGCTTTGTGCGTCTTGACATTGATTCGACATGTCTCTCAAACACCACTCTACTCGTGTTTCGATAATGGGGAAGATTAACGCTGTCTGACACATTGGTCCAAAAATACAAACATCTATAAAGGCAAAGATATTTTAAAAATGACTTACAGAAACGGTGACATGAGGATAAGTTCGAGATAACCAGAATTATTCTATAACACAGAGGTTTGCATGTCACTCACATTAATGTGGCATAAAATTCAGCCACATGTTGGGAGGAGAAAAAAAACTAAACACTAGCTGCATATTTCAGGTCCGATTAAGGGCAAGAGGCAGTGAAGGACAAACTAATGTCTACTTGCATTTCAGCATGTGAAACTAAACACGCACAGGCCTTGTCTGCATACAGTGAAACATAAGAACATTAGGCATCTTAAAAAAAAAAGTGCAAATGTGTTGCAAGTGAGAAAAAAAACGGTCATCTGAATGCATGTGTGTTTGTGCGACAACTGTGACCACAGTGAACGCACACACAGTGCCACACAGAAATCTGTCTCTCTCCCAGGCAGCCTATGGGATAAAGAATTTCACCCCTGCTGTTGCCGGGTTACAAGCTCCGAACCAGTGCCAACACAACACGCACACACACACATAGATACCACATCAAATCAGCTGGTGAGAAGGGATTTTAAGATCTTTGCTCAAATCAATCATTAGTTGACAGAGAAAGGAGGGAGGAGGACAGGAGAAAAAGAGCCTTAAATGGAAAGAAAATGACATGGGTGGGGGAGACAGAGCAATTCAGTCAGCTTCCCCAGAGAAAAGAGCAGCCCAGTCAGTCCACAACTGGCCCTGATGTGGGGCTCTCATCATCACTCAGTTTTCTTCAGACTGGTCTGACATTTACTGGGACACACAGAGTCTGCAGCATGCACGCATTCTCAACATATGAGCAGAATACATGTGTATCCGCAAACCTATGAAAAAAAGATGCTCGGATTCAGCTGCACGGTGAATGAAAAGCAGGAACACACAGACAGCTTGACGCACAGACGATGACAACAAATCTGTTGCAAATAGTGAAAAATGCAGGAGGTGATGTGGAGGCATGTGTTTGTTTGCAGCTTGTGAACACTCAGTCTAGCAGAAACACGCTAAGTCAGAACATACGTCGGACTCCCGGAAGTTGATAAGTAAGGTTAACATCAGATCTAAGTTCAGCAAAAACGTGAGCAGACAGACGATCGCACAGCATTTTCTCATCAATTTATAAGAACATGTAAAACTTGTTGCTGGGATAGATGACCGAAGAGGTTCATAAGCCTTTGTTGAAGAAATATTTGTTTTATCCTACACTTTGCTGCAGCGTGTATTTAAACTTTGTGTCAGAAACATTCCTTTTTAGCTCCTGTCACGTTACGAACCTTCTCCAAAAAAGGCCCAGTGTGCTCTGATTGGTCAGCTGATAACTGGTCAAAAATGGATAAATGTGATGCAGCTGCTCATTGTTTATTCAAGGTGTGTGTCAAACTTTATGAAAAGATGTTACACAGAGAAGTAGAAGAGTAATGGCTGAAAAGTCTGCAATATAAATGTAGCGTGTCAGTCAGGACATGCATTTTCTGTCTGTTTGTTTTACGCCTCAGGCTTCACACGCACACAACTGTTTTAATGCAACGGCAGACAGACGTAACCAGAAATAGCATGATGTTAAAAATTAGCAAGTAGATCTTGTTTGTGGCTAACTGAATTAGACTCTTAAAGGATTATTATTACGCCTGTAAAACTGCAGCATGTTGTCAAAACAGCTACCTCTATATCTAGAACATGAGATAAAAGAAAAGAGGAAGAAAAAGGTTGGAGTGAATACTCTGTAGGTCAGGAAGTCAGTTTGTAAGTTTGACCAACCCGAAGGCTTGTTAAAACCTGTCAGGTCATTTGACTGCCTGTGTCTTCTTGCTCTAATCTGACCTCTTTCAAGCAAATGGAACCATAACCAATAGATACTAAAACTATAAACAAGAAACCAGAAACATGCTTCATCTCATCCTACAAGCTGCAGTAAGAGTTGAGGATGAGAAGTTTGAGCTGCAGCACACGCTATCCTTTGCTGGAGACTGATAACAAACCAAAAATGGTTGCAGACAACAGCTAAAGCCCGTTGAACCAATCTGTGGGACTTAAACTACGGCAGCTCAACTCTGTGCCAAGTGGCCTCCAGCTTTTCAGGAATCTCCGCTGACAAGGACAGAACAGAGCGCCTGGATCACTGCTCTTAAGGAAACGCGCCGACGTCACTGAGCAGCTACTGCAGCCTACTGTTGGCAGCTTTCAGTTTGCATGATTTTATACTGCTACTTAACTGTAACCTTGAGCTACGCCACAGTTATCTGCTGCACTTACCTCTGGCTGAAAGCTTTTTTGTGTTGATAATTTTAGCAGCGTACTCCTGGCCGGTGGACTTCTTGACGCATCGGCGGACGACAGAGAAGGCACCCCTAGAGCAGGACAGATTGATAACCCGGATGACACATCAGTGAAACAACTTCAAACATAAACATTTGTTGTCACAGCCCTGAACTTGTCACACCTGAAGGACGGCACATTTAGAATTAATACCTCTGACATTCCAGGTCCTGTATACTAATGCATGTCAGGAGGAGGAGAGGGCTCATTGTGAAAAGGAGCCGGTCATTTGGGGGCAGGAGGAAATGTAAGAGGGGTTTGCAGGAGGATGAAGCCATTGAGGGAAAGAATTAGCATTTATCCTCTCAGCCAGGCTGCATTTTTGCACAGACGCCTCCTTTTAAACTCGTGCTGTTGTCAGTACTGATAGGTGGAGCAGCTTTATTAGCCACACGCAGAGATAAAGTGGCTTTGTAGCCAGGATATATACAATGTCATCCAAGTGTCCTTTCATGTTTTAAATCCGCAGCCAGCAGTCTAATTGCAGCGGAGCCTTATCTTCTTTACTTTTGCCATTTGAACTGCAGTCTGCGCTGAGCAGGACACCAAAGGTGCCACTTGGCAACGGGTAAATGCAAAAGAGTTCGTGCGTGCAACACGTAGAAAAAAAAATCAATACATAAGTTCTGTCTACAGGCGGATGTATCTCACCTTTTGGGCTACAACAAGAGCCACAATGGTGCGCTACACCTTTAAAATACACACTCAGGATTAGATACAAGCATCTGCAGCGCTAACATGAACCTGCTGACAGCTTATTGTTGCACAGGAGGTTGCCTACCCGTCCCTATTTTTTGACAGCCCCTCTCCCGTATTGTCAACATGCGAAGTACACGCGCACAATGGCAGCAGCGGAGAGGAGAGAAAGACGTGCAAACACGATTACGCGCGCAGACTGAATGCAACAAGAGAAGCAGAAGCAGTGGTGGTGTTGACGCTCGCTTACTTTCCGAGTTCCTCGTACAGCTGATACTCGTCTGTGAATCTGGTGCAGGTTACAATTGTAGCCATGTTGACTGAAGTGAAGAGGGGGAGAGGGGGGAATCGCCTCGCGCTTCAGTGGTCGCCTCGCGCAGGTTTCGGGAGGACAACTCGTGAAGGCTCAGAGAGGGAAGAGAAGCTCGAGCTCAGAGGAGCAGTGAGTAGGAGGGGAGGGGAGGGGAGGGAGTAGAGACAGGAGTAGCTGTAGTAACAAAGATCTTCTACGTTTAAGATGAGTCACACTGTTTGGAAATAAGTCATAGAAGAGACATATTTCCAAGTGTCAAACGGGCGTTGACCATACCTGAAAAAAACTGACCAAATAAATAAATAAATCCATTCAAAGAAGATAATATGATGTATAATGTTAAATGTCAAAACAAGATATTAACGGACTAGGGCAAGAGTCTGCACTTTTAATTTTTAATTTCAATTATATATTTTATTGCATGTTTTATTACATAGTACTTTGTTTGTTTTTATGCTGCTGTTGAGTCGTTACAACATAGGGGCTCAATAAAAGTATCTATCTATCTATCTATCTATCTATCTATCTATCTATCTATCTATCTATCTATCTATCTATCTAT
>JBBBVU010000017.1:21711641-21723751 GCA_037177055.1 Atherinosoma microstoma
TATCTATCTATCTATCTATCTATCTATCTATCTATCTATCTATCTATCTATCTATCTATCTATCTATCTATCATACAGTTTATTTAAACCACTATTTAAAGAAAATGACATAAATAAGAAAATTTCCCATTTCATTTTGTACCATTAGAACATTTTTGCGGTTTTGCAAATATTTTGTTAAATAGACACAAATGTACAGTTCACAAATGGTTGAGAAATACAAACTTTGACATGTCTTTTAGATTATATCTTTCCTGTTGTCTGAAATTGTTATTGAAGAAAAAAGACAAAGTGTTAAGACTGTAAAGTAGGCCTCTGTCAAAAATGACAAGGGCAGCTGCTGCAGAGACCAACATGTAACAATATGTATAAAATGAAAACTATTGGGTCCAGCATAGAACCCTGTGGAACTTCATAATGAAATTGGTTGAAGGCTCCTTATTGACATGACCAGACGTGAATCTATCGGACAAATATGATCTAAACTAGCATGGTGCCTTTAATTCCAATAATAATTTTATGGTTTCCACAATGGGATGTTGTGAAGAGTGGTAATGGCGGTACATGACACTACAGAGATCTAATGGGACAAAATTAACACAAATCTGAAGCAAAAGAAAGATTATCTGTAACTTTCACCAGTTTATAGTCTATACTGACTGAAATCCCTCAAAGAAACCATTATTAAACCATTGCAACTCTTTCAAGATTTTAGAAATAAAGAAGAGATTATTTACAGGTCTATAATAGCCAGAAAACTGTGATCAAGTGTAGCCTTTCTAACTCAGGATTGATTACAATGGACTTAAAGGCTTGCAGTATTTAGTCAAGGGCAACAGGGGCTCAGGTGGTAGAGCACGTCGTCCAATGACCCAAAGGTTGGCGGTTCAAATCCCGCTCCAACCCCAGTCAACTGTCGTTGTGTCCTTGGGCAAGACACTTTATCCTCCTTGCCTCCAGTGTTGGCATCACTGGTGTACTCAATTGTCAGTCACCTTGGATAAAAGCGTCTGCTAAATGACTGTTTAGTATAGTAGTCTACCAATAATACGATGGATCAGGACAATAAGCCAGTAATAGCCTTGTTGGGATGGGTCCAAAAGACATGTCACTGGTTTAGATGAAGCTCTTAACAAATGAAGGAACACTTGGCTCATTAGAGCTTTAACTCTTTGTTAGTTTTACCAAAGTGACGCTAAAAATAAAGTTAGGGTTGTTCCTGTCCTCATTAATGATGATTGGGTGGTCCAAGCTTTACAAGTTTGTACATGTTCAGATCTTTATAGGCTACATGAAACTCCTTCATATTAGTGCCACTTCTTTTCCGACTTCCACAATGTTTATCACAAAATAAACAGATGTGAACTTTACCAAACAGCTTGCTTACAGAAAATAAGCAACCTAATCCTGTAGCAGTTTGATAAGTGGAACCTTTTTAGAATTACAACCCCTTTCAGAACCTCTAAGTTGGCTAAATATCCCTTATATTAGCCTTGTATCTTTGTTAAAAAACCTTACTTCACGCACAACACACTTGCTTAGACTTTTCCTGACTCAAGTATCTGTCTATTTTTGAAAACTCACTAAATTTTCAAACCAGAAACAGCAACAGAGTGAGACCTCTTGTCGTTCTCTCCTCTCTGACAGTAAGTGGAAGAGGTGGAATGTAAGCCACGCGAGATCTTTTCTGATGTACCAAGAGCTACAGATCGAGGTTCAGTTTCACCATCTCCCATTTTCCATTTTCATTTAATAAGCTCAAACGTAAAACTGACACCAGAGCAGCTTTGGAGCATCGATAAAGTCATGCGTTAAGATGTGATGCCGCAATATTTTAATATTGGCACAAAGCAATGAGCTGCATGACCACAAAATTATGGTTCTGATTCTCTGAAGTGAGGCTCCCAAATAAGAGAAAACAGTGATGCCACTTAATGTTGCACAAGGAGATGATTCACGATGCAGATTTAGTTTCTTACCAACTAAACTTTGTTCCAATATGTTATGATTTCAAAATAAAGACAGATTAATGATAATCCATAAATCTTTGTTTCTTTCGTTCTGCAGCTGTAACATGCCTTATTTTTTCTCCGAGGGCATTTTAGGATTTCAGGGATTTACACTGTGTCCTTCAGTTTTCATGTCTGAGTAAAACTAATGTCTGATTAAATTTAGTCCACGATATAAGCTTGAGATGATCGGACGTATGTTTTTATTATTCATTTGTTATAATGTTTAGTCACTGTGTCAGGCATTCAGAAGATTTATCCCCCTCACTTGTCTTTAACTGTCCTCTTTTGTTTTTGTTGTTGTGTGTTTTATGCTGCCTTGCTGCAAAAACAATTCCTCTCGTGGGCCGGTTAAGATCTGAAATGAATCAATAGCTGCAGTTTTATGGATTTTAACTGTAAACTGGAGCTCCTTGTAGGAGACAGAGAATCAAGTGAGTCGGGATGGCCTGCTGTGTTTTAAAGGTTCATTTGGCCTGTCATGAATATCTCATGAAGAGTATAAATATATTCTCTAAGCACCGTATTAAAATGTCCCTGTTTGTTTATGTATCTACAGAGTAAACACATAGCATTAAGGTGAGGTTATAAACTTAAGTTACCAAAAAACGTTATCTTTATTTATAATTTGACATTTGTAGACAATTGATTATTGACCTACATATTGCCAGATTTTTATAAAAGAGGATATTTCTATGTTTTCTGAATTCTTAAAAGCCCAAACAGCATTTTCATATCGGCAGCCAGTCCCATACTCTAACATTTAATTACCACTTAAGCCCTAATATTCAGTTGGTAATAGCTAAAGCTAAAAAAAAAAACAACCTTGGATATGGATAAGAGGCACTCTTAAAATAAAATAAGGCTTCTTGCAGGGCAGAATGAGATTTGAAAAGCTGCACAATCAAGTATATTTTTACATCTAAATGTGAAAGGAGAACTTAAATGACAGCCTGAGGACACTCAATGATATGAATGTTATTAAATCTAAAACTCTGAAATGCAAGATTTAACTTGTCTTAATCTGCTCTTTTAGAACGAGCACAAGTGAGATGCATAACCATTTGGCCTGGTTGCATGTTAGAGGCAGGATAAAGTACTCTTTAATTAGATTTCTTAGAAACACGGTCAGCACCAAAACACCTGAACAGTGATGCGCACAAGTATTCCACACGACAGACGGATGAGAATCATTTTCTGTTACCAGCCTGTCGCACCATTAAAATTCAGAGGACAATGCGCTACAGCATGGAACTCACTACCACAATTTTGGATTTCAGGGATGTATACAACCAGTTTTCCTAGAAGCGTGAGACTGCTTATATTTGTTCTAGAATAAGCATGTTTATTATATGATGAACTATGAATTTACCAGATTAGATGGTACTTCTGTGTAGGGCCTATAAAATGAAAATTATTTGAATGATAACTATTATTAATTGTATCTTTGTAAATTGGATGGGACTATTCCTTGAATCTATTTTATGAATATTGTTTCTCTTGTGTAAATTGGTCCTACGCTGCTGCTGGAAAATTTAATTTCCCTTATGGCATCTGCCCAAGGGATTAATAAAGTTCTATTCTATTCTATTTAAAATCTGAAATAATGTGGGTTTAGCTATATTTGTTCATTTATTTAGATTTTCGTACTTTAGCGTTGTATTTTCTTGTTATTGTCTGTATTGACTTATTTTTGTTTTGGTTATATTTTATTGTCACGGTGAATGTTGTATGTACATCATCTTTGTTCGTCAAAAGTGTTATGCATTCATAGCCTGATGATGGAAACCCCAGGAAGAACAGCAACTAACACACCATTAATGGGGATCTAAATAAACAAACAAAAATAAAACCTCTCTAATTTTGTTCTGCTTCACTTTATCAGAGTTGACCTTTGCAGAGATAATGTTCACATATTGTACTATGATTTGTAGAGGTTTAGAGCTACAGCTGCATCATTCCATAGGGATATTCATATTTGTCCTGAAAGTGTTTATTTTCTAGACAAGCTTGGAACTTTTTTTATTTGTGCCATGTGCCATCGTTATTTATTCTTCATCAGTACCGCTTATACTCATATTTAGACATCTTAACAAATCTCACAAGTGTTTCATTTAATATTACTCCTAAAGTGTTCAAATAGACCTTGTGGTGGTTGCAGAGATATACTCATTCCATTTTGGGTATTCAATTTTCAAGCAGAGTCTGAAGATGTACAGGGTGGAGAAGGTTAATATGCAGGGGCGTATATTTCACTGAATGTTAGAAAGTGAACAATTATTACTACCAGCTGAGTAGGAAATGTTTCAACATTCCTAGAGAGACTTCTGTGTTTGGTTTTAAATGAATTCACAATAAGCCATATTTTCCCTGTAATTGCATTTAATTCAAGTTTGCCTCAGCCTGATGCTCAGCCACCTTTCTGTTCTCAATTCAGCCACTATCCTCAATGTAAAATGTGAAAGCTCATTGTCGGCTGTGTTTAATGCAATGTTTAATTTAGCTTTATTTTTCTGTTTAATTTTCTTTTAAAAACATGTAAACTTGCTACTCCTTCTATTAACTGCCTTATTTTGGTAATATAATAGAAAAATATTATCCAAAAAGAAAGAGCTCAGTATTTCATTTTGACTGCACCATCCACCGTGAAAGAGAAATGAAGAAAAAAGAATATTAGTTAATCCCAGAATGTTTCTTGCTCCAAATCCCACTGTACAGTGTAATTATCATGTTCGGTGTGTGTAAATGCAAACATGTGCATCATCCTCCTCCTCCTGGTTTCCCTCTTGCATTGCCTCTGAACTGTGAGTGAATATCTGGCACAGCGTTCAGAGAACGTTGCCTGCAATTAATGAGTGTTTCCAGTGAGTGCAGGAGCAGCGCGACCAGTTTCTGCCATAATTACAGGGAGCTGCTCTGATATGAAAGCCTAATTAGTGGGGGTGCAGAGGTACAGTCGTATTAATTGCTGAATAGATGAGTTTCTATTTGATGTGCCTGTCAGATGGGTCTTGGACATGCTGTGCCGTGGCAGGTTGAAGGGTGGGCGGTAACAGTGGAGTTTAGTGCGGCACAACTCTTCAGGCCTTAAAAAGACCCCTTAAAAATGAAGCTTGCAAATGCTCCATATCTCTATGAGTTCTCAGAAGTCTTTTTCTAACATGTTAGGATAATTTATAATGGATTTTGGATGAGATATGTCTCAAATTTGATATGTTGTAACAAAGTCTTACCACTAGGACCAGATAAGGTGTTTCAAGTCGCTTTCTTAATGTTTTTCTCCCTGCTCAACAAACCTCCTCCCAGTCCGAACACTGTAACAGCAGTGTTGTGGAGCCACGGTGGCCTGAGAGGAGTTACTCATTCCACAAGAATGTTTTCAATGTTTGGCATATAGCTCCTCCGCCTATCTCTCCTCTCTCATGCTGTAACATCACAAGACTTTCATGATTTTGAGGCATTTATGTGTTGACAAACACCCTGGAGTCAAGCCTTCCTGTCCGCTGCTGAGCTGCACTGAAAATGCTCATTGACTGCCTGTCAGTGAAAGCTTTAACCTCTACAGCTTCCTAGGGATCAAGTAGTCTGTCATGGACAGTGGATTAAAGTGAATCTATTACCTTTCTTTGTCAATTACCAATTTAATATTTAATAATAATATATCAGGGTCGCTACGGTGCTTAATGGGCAGCAGTTTACGATGCCAGAGGCTTCTTTCAGCTTGTCCCATTTCAGTCGTGACAACACTCACACACTGAATTAGTGCCCAGAAAGGAGAGCTTTTACTTTGAGTGTAAGAGCGGTCGTTTTCTTCATATGAAAACAACTGATATTTAAGACAGAATCGTCAGTCCATTGTGTTTAACTTCACAACTTCAACAAAGGATCTTAAGATCTGAAGTTAGCCTCACATTCAACTGATTTTCCAACAGTGGATATGACAGCTTCCTCCCACGTACTGGATAGCATTATATGTGTTTACGTGTGTGTGTGTGTTGGCGTGACACCTCCTACACAATTCATATCCTCTGACAGTGCCTTATTTCTGCGGGCCATCATAGGAATCAGATGTGTGGGCATCTAACGATTGTCTTTACCAGGATCCCACATGCACGAGGCTCATCAAAAACCCTATCTCTGGGGTTTTGATGCAGTGAGGTTCTCTGTGTGTGTGAATATACAGTATGTTTCTGGAGTATCATCACTTTAATGCACCATGGAGTTGTGTCATTGAGTGATGAAGGATATAAAGTCTCGATTGGTTAAGATCAAGGGAAGATGTATTTTAGCTGGTGTTTGTGCAGAACTTTCAAATGATTTTTTTCTTTTTTTTTTTACCAGGTGCTTTAAAAACAATCCTGCAATTGCATTCTCTACTATAGTACGATACCGTCATGTACCTGAACACCACAGGTTGAAGCTATCCTCTACTCACCTTTTAATAATCCCATCATGCAGTCATGCGCTGTTTAGCAAGATGGCATGATTTACATTGAAAGCCTTAGTTAACTAGTATCATAGACATCGTCTCTCTTGCTGTTGCAGTACCTGTACAATCGCCACCTGTATCAGTAAAAATGGTCACCATTGGGATCATCATGAACCTGTTGCAGGGCTCCCTTTTACTCAGGTCTTTCAGGTAAAGTGCAGACTCTAAGCCACAGGGAGCCAAAGAAAGAAAAAAACACCCCAAAATATACATTTACAAGCTTTGCACAAATAATAAAAAGCAATGACACCTACTGTATTCTAGAAATAGGTCACAATGATTATGCTTTCCATTTAGTTCATTTTCATGCCTTACAGTGTACACTTTCAACTTTAATTTTTTAATTTCGGGGTAATCACACAAACTGGAGGACGGACATAGGAATCCCTGCTCTCAAGTATGCAAAGCACTCCTTTTCAGAGACTTTTTAAAAGTTGGACAGTTGCCTCAAAGCTGTATTGTAGACAGGTTTTGGTTATTGTTTTGTTATTTCATTATCATCTAAGCACGTAAAAGTTTGATTCCATGTGTGGATTGTGCAAACTCACAAAATGAAATCAAAGGAGCTCTTAATGCAAGTTAAACATATTATCTTTAGTCTGCAAAACAAAACAAGGGAGTTATCCTATATACAAGAAAAGCAAAACAAATGCACTAATTACTCTGATTTGACTAACGAGCTAAACATTACAACTGTGAGCTTGTTTCTTGTATCATTAAGCCTTTTCCCCACATTTATGTCTTCTGTAAGATTCCCTTGCCTTCGGATATTAGAGGCAAAGACAGTAAAATGATCAATAAAATAAGAATACATATATCCATCTAAACTCATCCTTTCCTTCTATTATCACTGTAAGTGCTCACAGTGTGTTATAGATGCAATGAAGATTTTTCACCAAACAAGACTTTTTAATCTGATCTACAAGCACTTCAGGACACGACAGCCTCCTGCAGCCTCCAAGGAGCTCTCTCCTCCCTCCTCCACTCTTTTTATTTAACTGCATGCCACAGAGCTCAGAGCAAAACGATGCCGATACTTCCAACTCAATCTTCCAAATGAGCAGACACAAGTGAGTAGGATGCGGTGCAAAGTGAGAAAAACGAGGGAGGCTGGTTTGCAGAGGGAATGAGTGCGGTACTGAGGGTAAAAGAAGGAAGGACGGAGGAGGTGGGGGAGGAGGAAAGTGTGAGAGTTGACCAGAGGGGAGAGAGATGCTAGAGAAGGACAGCTAAATATTCATTATCAGACCGCTGGGGAGCAATCTGAAGCCCCATATCTGCTGTGTGTTGGATTACTGCTGACACTCGAACCCAAACACATTTTTATATCCTCACACATTCTGTTAATGGCCCACACCTAAAGGCTAGGGTCAAATAATGAGCTCCTGCACACCAACAATGTGGTACATGCTGCTTAAGACCAATAGTACCACCTCTGATCTGCTCCCATCCCACTACATCACAGCAGCAGCTTCACCAGCAGGCTAATTCATCACACTGACACCAAGACACCATTCGTCTAAGCTGTGACTTCCTCAGACCAGTATTCTGGGGAATCGTGTCCATATTGGATCATTCTGCTCCTCACAAGACACGGCTACTGCCAGTTACCCTTTATGTAGTGAGATTGACGTGATAGATGAGTCTATGGCTCATAATCTGAGTTTAACCATTGTCAAATTTTACAACACTATTTTTGATACATGCTGTAAAAATGATAGAAAACAAATCAGAATATTAAGAGGTCTGTGAAGTAAAGCTAATTTCCATGGCCCACAGATATTGTCTCTGACTTTCTATACAGATTGTATATTACACAGTACACAACCAATGACTTTTTATTCATTATTTTATTCACATTAATTTGATCATTTTCTGCACATTTCATACAAAGTACATGAGTATAGCAGCTTCTAAATAAACAGAAAAGTCTGATAGTATCCACTACTGAGACTATGCTGGGACAGGACATTTTATGGTGGTCAGAGGGCTTTCTGAGCAGAGGGGAATCTGTATAATCCGTATGGACAAAAGAACAAGGTGGCATTTGATGAACCCCCCCCCCCGTGGGTGTCTTTTTACATCAACCATATAAGGTCCTCCAAGATGATTTGGAAATGAGACACTTAGAGGTCATTTAAGAACTTGCATTCACATGCTCACACTTGTTCCATTTCATCAAACTATTCCTGAATACAGGCATAAATACAGAGAGACACACATTGCTCCCAGCGACAGTCAACAGTCTCTATGCTGCAGTTTGGCCGCAGGACAGCGAGTGAGTCAGTTTGCTCAGACACACAGTCCTGTCTGCTTTGTCTATCAGGCCGTCTGTTCATCTGTTGACCTTCAGAATTAGATTGTGGATCTATTTTGTCCGTCTGTCTTTTGTGCTTGTCTCTCATTTGTGTTCCTTTTCTCCTGCATTACGTAACAGTATGTCTCAATTGAAGCCCAATCGTTATATTTCAGTGTGGTCATTCATGTCATGATAGCTACAAAAATTAAGACAACACTTTGCTCATTTGAAGCATACTGAATCCTTTCATCCGACTAATGTTGCTATTTAGAACAGGGTGTTCCTCTGCAGCTGTGAGCCCACTTTTTTGAAGAGGGCTTTCAATTTGCACAATTTGCAGTGCTTAATCTTCAATATTTTTTCTTTCCTTTCCACATTATCTCCCTCCTGTCCCTCCAGACCCAACCATGGGCTCCACACACCTCCATGGAGTTCTGGGTCAGCCATCGGATCATCAGGTGGGTTCCTGGCCATCACAGCAGTCCGGTTGTACTCCGCCAGCCTAATCATCAGATGCTTCACCACCTCTGGCCGAGCCTCTGCGAGGTCGAACCGTTCATACGGATCGGCATTGACATCAAACAGCCACACTGACTTTCCCACCTCATTACGCCGCTTCTCAAGTTTCTGCCACCTTTGTGGACCAAATGTAAGAGTCTGTGGTGGTATCCAATCCCCATCACCCACATTTCCTGTCAAAAGCTTCCAGTCACCAACCCTTAATGCAGCCCTTACTGCTGTGTCCCAGATCCCAAAGCCATTGAGTACCAATGCCTTGTCATATGGCTCCTCAGGTTTTCTGGACACCGGGTCAATGTTGAAAAGGATTTCAGTGCGAGGACAGGGTAGACCTTCACTGATGGTACCCCAAACATCGTGACCGTCAAGGCCGTAATGGGACTGCAGGGCTCCAGCAAGCCCCAGTAATGTGGGATACCAGTCAGAGACATGGATTAGTGCTCTGCTTACAACACCTTTCCTCTTCAGGAGAGGACTATGTACAAAACCCACAGCTCGGATACCCCCTTCCCAGTAGGTGCCTTTGCCTCCTCTTAGTGGCCAATTGCTCCCCCCTGAGAGTGGCTGCCCTCCATTATCAGATGAGTAGATCATCACTGAGTTTTGGTAGAACCCGTTTATCTTCAGCTCCTTGACAACTTGCGCAACCCCAGCATCCAGGCAGCTCAGCATTGCTGCATAGTGGCGCCTGTTACGATTGGTCTGAGAATCATAGGGGTCTAAAAAATGATCTGGTACCTGCAGGGGCGCATGTGCCGCCTGCAGGGAAATATAGAGGAAGAGTGGTGTATGGGGATCGTGACTCCTCAGGATCTGCTTCACTCTAATTCAACAAAGGGGAGATTGTAAGATTAAGAGAAATTTGATATTTTTCTTACTGTATGCATGATTTAATTTACTCTCACCTCTCTATGTAGAGCAGAGTGGAGTAGTTCCCACTCATCTCCCAGGCAGGTCTATTTCCGTCATGCAAGTCAAATCCACAAGCTTCAGCTCCATCACAGCTCTGATAGGAGAAGTGGTCTCCACTGCCGGTCAGAGTTCCCAGGAAACTCTGAAAGCCGCGTCCTGTAGGCAGACAGCTCGGCCTGCAGAATCCCAGGTGCCATTTACCCACCATGTGTGTGGCGTACCCAGCTTCAGCCAGACGTTCAGGTAGGGTGGGAATGTCAGGAGGCAAGCAGATGGGCTGACGTGATCGGATGATTGAATGTTGGAGTCCAGTGTGAATTTGGTAGCTGGTAGCAGAAGAACATATGATATTACAATATATAAATATTATGTTTAAAAAAAAGTAAAAATCACTCTGTATCACATTACTACTGTCAGTCAAAATATTAGGTTTTTTAAAATTATTATTTTGTGTTGTAAAAATTATGTTTATTTCTTTGTGAACTGAAAATACTATATCTTAGTGTTGGGTTACTTTTTCTATTTCTTAGAAGTTAGCAACAAACAGGAAAAGGTCACAAATATCAAATGATTTGCCAATATCACAATAAATCTTTTTATTTTGTTTCAAATTTGCCCTTTAAAGATGTGTGGTACAGCAACATTTATAAAGCAATAGCAACGTTTTAAACAAGGTAATGATCAATCAATTTGAGTTTTGTCCAATATTGGAATTTATTCCATGAAATTTCATTTGGAAAAAAGAATTATGGCTGTAAGACATCATCATTTTGTTTTTCTTGCCCTGAGTATACAGTGACTTTCCTCATAAATAAACAACTGGATAAAAAGCCCATTGATGCTACGCTCAATTAAATCAAATGAGAACAGGTACAACAAGGAAACTCACCGCCCTGTCATGAGCTGACTGCGAGAAGGTGAGCAGATAGGTTGGACGTAATAATTCTCAAGTTTGACCCCGTCTGCTGCCAGCCGGTCCAACATAGGAGTGTGGATGTCTGAGCCGTGGTAGCCAATGTCTCCATAACCCTGGTCATCCACCATGATAAAAATTAGATGAGGCGCCTTGAGCTTTCCTTTCTTCTGTGTGTTTACACTGCCATTCATTGACTTGTGTTCACACAAGCAGCAAAGACCACAGAGCAAGATCACATCAATCACCAGGAAAAGCACGGAGCAGATTTGTCCCCTCATGTCCAGCAATGCTCTCTTATTAACCTTAACTGAAGTTAGATTTTGTCTGGATTCTTTTTGTTTCGCCTTATCTGCAGTCAATTAATATCAATCCGGATCACCTTTGCACGAAAATGTTCAGATCTATGGATCCAAAGAGCTTGTCCGTTAGTCTTGTTTGTCCATTTGGAATGAGTTGAGGCTTTTCTCTGGAGTTATATTCTGAGTGTTGTGAGTTGTGGCTGAGGAATAGCCAGCTGATGTGGTGGGTGGAGAAAAACTGCTCTCTATGATGGACAACAAGTCAGCAAAAGGTTTGAAAGACACAGGGAGACTACTTTTCTTGCAGTACCTTGCAACATTCCTGTGTACTTTCAGGCGCCTCATGAGTTGGCTGAGAAGTCCTGAGAAACGAAAATATTTGGCACACATGCATACTACACTATATGGTTAACCCCAGCAGACAGTACAAACATTGTGATCTTCGCTGAAAACCATACCACTTCTTCTGCAAATCATAGTATGGGCATGAGTATGACAAAAACAGAAAAATAGATATAAAAACCCCCAGGATACGCAAGAAATTTAAGTCAAATAATTAAGCAAAACAGTTCAGAAAATGCTGCATTTTAAATAAATAAATAAAATAGTGTGAATAGATTCTACTTTTATATCAGTTTGTTTAACTTAAAGCTGCTGGGATATTATA
>JBBBVU010000017.1:21723851-21735718 GCA_037177055.1 Atherinosoma microstoma
TACATATATATATATATATACATATATATGTGTATATGTATAATTTTTTGCGCAGTGTATTGCAAGCTGTGACTTGCTAAAAGTGTGCCATCCTTAACTTTTACAGAAAGTTTGACCATGAGAGTAGGAGGAGGCTTGGGATAAAGAAACAATCTACAAATTAATTAATTATAAACTGGTTTAACTGGGATAATTTGGAGGAATTATTGGAAGAAATTTCCAAATATATCCAAAAGAAAACACTTTATATTAGTCTTACTGCCACTGTTACTGTAAATGTTATTATATTGACAATGATGATAGTATGATACAATCTGGCACTCCATAAGTGACACATCAGACATTGCCACTGTCATTTCCTGTCCTACATATTCAAAATTATTGAATAAATTGCTCATGAAAATAAAATAATCCATGTCATTTTTCTTTTATTGCTTGATACTACTCAATTAATAGAGTCAACCAGTAACAATCACATCTATGGGCACTGAAACTTCTCAGGGAAGCATCTGGCTTTGTGATGAGAATGTGTATCGATCGTGGGGCTCTTAGCCTTCACCTCGCTGCCATCTCCTTCCCATAATACTGTGAGGAAATCAATGCCTCAAAAACAAGTCCATTTCCTTCGTTGTAGAAGCAAAATCATGTTGCCTTGCCCTGTGGGAAAATTCAGATGCTCTTTCCTCGTGGTGATTGAGGGAGCGGGAAAGTCGATGTGAGGTACGAGTGAGAATTGGTGGGAAATGTGAAGATGTAAGAATGAAGGATACATAGCATAAAAAACAAAAGCAACAAGAAGGGAGGTGGAAGCAAGAGAAAAAACAGATAAGCATTGAGGGGGTTTCACTGTCCAAGATGAGAGGCTGCAACATAAACTAGGTGGCAAAAAAGGAGCAGTCACTTTGCTTGCAGTGTGTGGGCATCAGGGTCTGTGGGTGTAGCCGTCAGTGTGCCTCAGGGAAATGCAGGGCGACATGAACTCCGTTTTACCGCTTAGAGGGGGAGAGACAGGGATGGGCGGGGGGGGAATGGAAAGTGACAAAGGACTTCTTGAAGAGTACAGAGAGCAAGGTGGTGCACCGTGCTCTTTCCTTGAGTATTTGAGGAAACAGAGTGAAAATACAGACAAAAACTGTTCTGCAGCAGCCTAGATTCTTCTGGATATACTATGTGGTCTGTAGACCTGTGTTTTAAAGACGATGAAAGCTTAATGCCAAAAATAGAGTGAGCATTAAAAAATAATCAAAAGAGGACTCAGATTTTAAATGGACTATTTTTTTTCCAACTTCTGAGGCAATGCACTGCACTGCTGTCACCAATAATGCCAAACCCAGAAATAATATACTTTCTGCTTGACCACAGAGGGGAATTTGATGTCTGTGTAAAAGGGGCAAACACAGTGTGCGTCTGTGTGTGTGTTTGCATGCCTGTATGTTCGTGTGTTTCTGGAAAAGACAGTGCTGAAGAGTATAGAAGGAAGTAGCAGTGGGTGTGATTTATTCATGACGACGAATAAGTGACTCACTTGATTTGAACCCTCTGTTGGACTGTAGCTAAGGTGTGTATGCGTCTTTTGTGGGAGTGTGTCTTTGCGACTGCACTGAAAATACTTTTAGAACCATTATCTAACAGTAAGAGCCCTTTTTTATATTTAAAGATGTTTAAAGATTTATATTTGAAGATATTTTTATTAGAGCCTTTTTTTGGCTCTTAAAACCTAAAATTAATTCAGAGTACTGATTTCATGTAATTTACAGAAAGTGGATGTCAGTACAAAATAACATATTTAAAGCAACACATTTCTACCAGAAAAATGTTATTAAAAATTAGCTGATCAGCACCAATGCATGATGGAAGTGAAAGTTACCCCGTTGTCACACTTTACTGGGAAACAGGACTGTTGCACCTGTAAGTATCATCCCACTTTAGCCTTCAATGAATGTAGAAAGAGGAGGTCAGAACTTGACTTCATGGGTTCTTAATACTGTGCTGTTGCATTATGCTGTATGAGTTGATGTACAATCTGTGCAATCATGTCTAGACAATCTGCTCCTCTGGAAATATAACCCACTGCATGACTACAAAACAGCTAGAACTGCAACAAGGTTCGACACACGCATCTTTATGAACTAATCATAGGAATGTGGCTGCTCCAGATGGCATAGAAATCTGGTTTAACTTGCTCTTTCACAACAGCCAAAATCCTCAATTATAGATCTGCTACATACATACGGTATGTTTTAGCTGGCAGTTAGCCATCTTACCAAATTACAGTTTTAATGTTAGTTTATATAATTTTACAAACATCAAGTGACTATTTTAAGTTGATCAAAAACCAGATGTTTCTGTCAAGAGTGAGTCGAGACATAACTAGAGCCCAAAAATGGATGAATATTGAACTAACAAAAAGCACAAGACATGAGATATGATTTCAAATAAGTTTATCTTTTTTTTATTTATTTTTTTAGGTACCACTGTCCTCTAACAAGATTCTAACAATCAGCTTAAAAGATTTCCAACTTTTTCTTGCAGTGTAGCACTTAACAATCATCCAGAAATGACAGGGTTGGAGGTTTGATGCCTAGATTAAGCTGTACCCTACTAAAAACACTGAGTTCACCGGTCAGACGAGCACATTGCCTAGTACCTCTTTGCATCTCTGAATATGTTGGTCATACAGCAAAAAACAAGATGATGACAGAAGAGGGGTCAGCAAGCATCAACGGTATTTCTTGATGAAGCAAGTAGCCATAGGGGTAAGTTAGAGCAGTGGTTCCCAACCTATTTTCCTTGAGGACCCCCTTCACGCAAATACCAAAATGCCAGGGACCCCCTGCCCCACCTCATGCTGAAACCGTGCTGGTTTTATGCTTTCAAACGTGAGATTCTCACCATACTCTTTTCTGGCTGAGTCCTGTCCTTAGATAAAGTTAAAGTTAAATTAACAACATATAGTCTTACTTTTTTTCTTATAATAGGTACAATGTGTGGGATTTAATCACAATGGCTCTGAATGTTTAAGTCTTGGGGAACCCCTGTGCTCTTCACAAGGGGGTCCCGGACCCCAGGTTGGGAACCACTGAGGATCAGCAATGCCAGCAGGTGTCACTGTCTGGAAATTCAGGGTTTGTTTGTTTTATTAGATCCCCATTAGCTGACACCTTTTACAGCAGCTACTCTTCCTCAGGTCTCACCAATATCAACCAAATTACAACATAATCAGAAATTAAAATACATACAGTCTGGAAATTGTCAATAGACCACCAAAGTCAGAGGGATTCAATGTCTACCTCAACATAATAGATGAGTTCATTTACCAGAATGAATATTTGCCGCTCATTCTTTTTACAAAGTTGTTGGATCAAGAATAATGACTGAATTGTTGATTGTGAACTTCCTTCAAAGTTACAACTTTAAACCTATATTTGTTATTTTCATAGCTTCTTTGATTTAACAAATTACTATGTGCCACACTAAATCTATACACAGTGTAATTTAAGACTGCGTGGTCAGAGGTTACATCTGTCTTCTCTCTGGCAGACAGTGGACTAAGACATCTCACAGACATTGTCACTCCCACCAGACCTGAAGGGGGGGGGGCACTGACTGCTGCTACTGAAATACTTTAGGATCACCTTCCAGCCGGTAGAAACTCAATCCTCTCCCTATTCTCCCCTCACTCTGTGATGGATTGAGAAGGGTGCGTGGGACCACTCAGTCTCATCACATCAAAACAAACTGCCCAGACTGAAGAAGCTGGTGGCCTTGTGTCAAACTGACAAACTTTGGTTCAATGTTTCCTCTGCTTCGTCCTCCACCTCCTTATATTACCTTCTTGTTGGGCTGCTCCATCTTATCAGACATTTCCCCTCAGGAGAACATGCTGCCTTTGACTCATCAAAAAGGAAATCGATTACAGAAGCTTTGCGCTTGTATGTGTATGTTGATAGAGTAGAGAGTGCCACCGTGAGGATCAAAGAAGTACTACATGCAAAAACTAAATCGAGTAAAGCAAAAAGCCATCTTAAAAAAGCAGGTTTTATCATCCCAGTGAAGAAATTGTGTGATGAGGACTAATCAAATTATGTGATTGCATAAAGCTAAAGCCTCTGCAGACTGGAGGATGAATTCTCTTGATTTAGACAGCTCCTTCACCTTTGTTGTATCATCATCAACAAATGGACTTTTTGAGCTTTTAGATACATGTATTCACAATGTGACAGGACCAGAGTTGTGCAGATGATAATTTTCAACGTGTTCCCAACATGGAAAATATACCTGCTAAATAATCAGCATGTTGAAATTTCCTCCATGGAAATATTCAGTGCCACATGCTGACATTACCCTTTAGCTTAGGATCACGGAGCGATCGTGGCAGCAGCCTGTCAACTTGGCTTAAATTCTATTTGTCCACGGTTACAAACATTAGGTCACTGAAGCTATACACATCATAACCTGCTGGGCAGTTGCAGGAAAGCAGGAAAACAGGTTAGAATAGCATACAAGCTAAAAGGGTTTTTGTGAGTGATGATACTTCCAATGGTGATAATATTAGATTATATAACAGATACACTCTAACAGCCATTGAGAACATTAATAAATAAATAATTAGTCATATAGAAGCTTATCTATGCAGTTGCACTACATGAATTCTGGTTTTCCAGACAGTACAGCACAAAGTGGCAAAGGATCATGTTATGACCAGCATAGCAACCAGTGAAGGGAACCAACAGTCTGATTGTGTCTTTGACCAATCAGAGCTTAGTTAGAATGACCTGTTGTATAACACATTTTTTTAGACAGATGGTCTGGACCATTGTTTTGTGTGAGTTTAGAGGTACGTGTATGTGTGCGCGCCTGATTCACTGGTGACAGCACACGGAGGTTATGAGGGGCCACCTAAAGCAACACTGCATCTGTTTCATGCAGCAGATGACAGAGGGATGGTTTCTCTCAGGACAGTGGGGATCCTGGGAGAGATGCAGCGCAGTCTGCCACAAACTGGGGTCAGGAGTTCAGCACATGAACGGGAGACAAACTGGAGGCACAAAACAAGAGTCAGTCAGCCTGAAGGAAATTTTGAGTGGCTGCAATTAGAGCAGTGATAACATCTTGTACACATCTTGTGCATCAAACTGAAACACTGTGGCACGACAGTGTCGGAAAGAGTCCCCACTGAGAGAAGTGTTTGCATATAACTTGAAACCAACTTATTTGAACTGCAAATTTAAGTGTGAGCAATGGATTATTCTTCATGAATAATTTAAAGATGACATGGGCTTTTGGGGATTTTAACTTTCAAATCAGTGATTTACATGATTTTTCTGTGCATGTATTGTATAGTAACAAAATGCCCTGAGAGAAATGATACCCTAACAGAGAAAATGCTTCTTCTTAAGTGGTTGAAAAATTGCATGGTAATCCAGAATTTTAAATCATTATCATGTAATATTTAAATGATGTGTTTATTTTTTAATTTTGCAAGCCTCAAAGAATGAAGAGTCAGGGCTCTCAGGTGTCACGCATTAAATGTGAGACTCACGTAGTTCAAACTTTTTGCAAGTGCTCACGCCACACATTTGTGTGACATAGCAGTGTAAAAATAGGAGTCTGACACCACCAGTGTTGTAAACTTGGCAATTTTAATCACCAGATTAAGCTACTATAAAACCAGTTTTATCAGCACAGAGCAACAGCCTTGAAATGCCTCAGTAGTGATTGCAGGAGTACATGCAACCTAAACAGAACACTTTCCAGTCACAGTTTCAGACTTGTTTAACTGGCTAACTAAAGAAACAGAAGAAAGCAGCTTTAAATTTAAACGAATTTCACACCAAGCTGAAGAAAAAACTTAAGAAAATTGTGGAGGTTGGGTTTAACCCCACGACTGACTCTAAAATATTCTATTAAATGGACACAGGAATGGTTGTTAGTGTGAATACAATTTTAGCCATTCATGCCTTCAATACATGGAGGAAGAGGCTGCAGTCAATGAGAGGTTTACAGAACGAATGAAAACACAGAGTAGGGAAATGTAAAGAAAAAAAGCAAATCAGAGATATAAACCATCAGTTTTTCTTTTCCTTTTCAAAAAAAAAATTGCCACTGCTTTCTTAAGCCCAAATAAAAAACATCCACACCTGGGTATAACCTTGTAGATAGGTGCCACATGGTCAATTTGTGTGACTGCAGTTGAAATGCTAATTTTCAACATGGCTTCATTGGCTTTGTCTGTGTGCTGCAGATCAGACCCTCTCCTCACACACAGACATCCAGACTCAGTCAGTAATTGGCCTCATCTTCATGGGACTTTAGAGCGTACTGGAAACACAAACAACTGCAGTCTGAATGAATTATTTAGTTCCCTGAAAAAAGTCCCAAGGGCTAAAAGGATTGGGTACTTTTAGTTGAAATTCATCTTAAAAATGGAGCATTTCAGACAGAAGGTGGCAGGAAGAGCAGCAGCAGCAGTGTAATTATGAGACAGATAATGTATTAGTCCATTTAATTATGAGTAACTATAGTCTTAAGCATAATATCTTCATGTCACAGAGAAAAATTTTTTCTCAAAACTTAAAATAAAGTGTGTAAAATACCACAAAATCATATGAAATAATCATTTAACCCATTCTTCCATTGGGCTCTACCCACTTATTCCAATCCAGGGTCACAGAACGTTAAATCATTATAGATCTAAAATCAAACCCAGTGAAGAGAAGAAGGCAGCTTAGAGAAGAAGAGCTGTGAAGTCTGTAAATTAAACTGGTAAAGATGCAATAACATAAAATACGTGTTTAAATCCCAGATGTAGTAGAATATATGCAATGATAACTTATGATTAAAAGGACAAAAAAAAAATCCCCAACAACAAGAAGAAAATCCTACATTCAAAAGAATGCAGTACACCTTACTTGTGTATGAGGACAGAATTTGGCTGGATGACAAAGAAAATGATCAAAAGGAATAAATATGAGCAAACATCTGCTTGGATAAAATCAAATGCAGGAGGAAAACTTTATAGACCATAGAGTAAAGATGTCAAAAAACATGATGGCCAATGTCCTGCAGGTAATAGAGTCCTTGCTTTAACACACCTGAGTCCTATCAATTGACCGTTGTGTAAAATTTGACAACAGGTTGTTGGATAAATTAGATCTGAATCAGTTGAATAGGAGTAGGGAAACTTTTAAAACCTGCAGACCAGTGGCCACCAAGGACCGGAGTTTGACTTTCCTGTATAATAAATAAGTCACAGTATGTTGCAAAGTCATAATTAAACCTTCTTCACATGTAAGACCTTTTTCCTTTTTTACTTAACATTTAGAAAAGGGCTCAGTTTAAGTCATGTTTATCAGTACGCTGGTCTCATTTTTACCTCATCTGTGCTGGGGGCCAAGGCTGGCCGTGGCTGTTCGGCAGTATCTGCCATTCTGGCACAGATACCACAGTTAAAGGGCATTGAGTCTGTTCCAATTTTCTACTCAACAAATCTGAGACAGTTTTCTTGTGAAGGCAAGTTGGCCAACAGAGAAGTTGTTAAATAGAAAAATGAGAGTAGCAAACGGAGAAAACATCTAACACACTTCTGAGGAAAAAGGGCTAAAAGGGAGGAGAAAATAAGACACCTAATGAACAGTGAAAGAGAAAACCTTGAAAGGGGAGATAGGCACATGCAAGCTAATTAACAGGGGGAACATGAGAGGGACAAAGCCATCTCCTCACTTAACAGTTCTCCCTTGTTCAGAAAAACACTTTGCTTTCTTCATTTCCTGAGTTAAAGAAATTATCCTCATGTCCTTTCTGCACTTTTACTCTCCACTTTAATCCATTTTTCTGCAACATCACAACATAGGGTGGGCTATAAGTTTCCATACAATTTCCATACACTTTCCATACATAGGAAAAATAAACATTTTATGTTGGACAACCGTTTTTATTTTTATAAAAATGTTTTAAAAATGTACCAGCCATCAGTATAATTTAAATTTGTTGCTCTTTCGTCAAACGCATCTTCTAGGGAATCTGAAACATTAAAAAAAATATACATTATACATTTTCCTATGTATGGAAGCTTATGGCCCAAAAAAAAGCTGTGTGGAGTATGCAGAGCTACACGGGAAAGTAAAACTGCTGTCATGGTGCTGCATATGAATTGTGACCATTTTTTTCTTTCATCTCTTGTAGACAGAAAACGTCTTTCTTTAGCAAAGTGACTGAGCAGACATTTGTTTTTACTTCTCGTGGGCTTGTTAAATGGAAACGCAAGGATCTGCAATGCACTGTTTTTGTTTAGTTTGACAGGAAAACAGTCACTGTTAGGAAACAGTGCATGAAATTGCTTCTAGAGAGAAAAAAGACAGACAGAAAAAGAAAACTGAAATGAAATATTTGCTTTTTCATCCATATCTTTCTCACTACTTTGTAAGAGGAAATTTTTGGGAGGAATTTTCAGAAATCACTGATGCTGAAAAAGTTTTGGTTTTTTGGACTCAGATGGATGTGACAATTTAGACTTTATTGAGTGTTGAACTCTTTAGATGAGGCAATGTAATACAATAACATCAAATAAAGTGCAGTTGTAAGTGAAACATAAAATGTGAAGGGACAGTTAAACATTACTTAAAGAATGGGCTAAAATATCATAAAAGACACAATTCAGGGATATAATGTTAAGCTTTATTTCACAACTTCCCAATAAATGATGAAGAGGACAGGCAATAATAACACATTTTTCAACCACTAGAGGGGGTAATTGGTATAACTGGAGCCGTAATTCTATAACTACATGTTTGCTACATTGGTCTAAAACTCCACTGTTCTTTTTGTAAGCACAAATTAAACAATTAATCCTTCAAGGGATCCCTTTGGTTTACAACTTGCTTAAATTGTAGTTTTCTGTTAGATATTACTCTGTCTACAGGAAGAGAGGGTGGCATTTTTTTCTGAGTGTCTGTGACAGGACTGATCTCAGTTACTATCCTGAGGACTGGAGACAGCTGCTGAGCAAGGCTGCCAAAGGGACCAGCTATCATTGGTAACCTCCTGCGGCATTGATAATAGCAGTGTAGCCTTCATCGACAGTTTTAAAGGCCTAACAATTTCTCAAATTAAAACACAACCCATTTCAAGCAATTTTATGTCCACAGAGATTTTCTGCTTTTTTCCCAGTTACTTAACTGCTTTAAAGTAGATTGAAAGTCATGAAGAAAGACCTTTTTTCCCCCACAATGGGCATGGTACCAACCAGACTAGAATTGTGTCACAGATCAACTAGTTCAGTTATTGTTGATCTCAGTGCTTCACTCCCCTTACACTATTTAATCAATAACCCAAACAAGATGCGTTAGTTCAAGAATAATTACCTAAAGATATAAATCTAGAAATTTGTAAGGATTGATTAACAGCTGCATGGAAACACTGAACTAAGATGGTGAACACTGCACCTGCTTACATCAGCATATTCTCACTGAGAGTGTGTTAGCATGGTTTTACGTGAACATGTAATTACTATGCTTGTGTAAAATTTACAGAGCTGCATCTCTGTGCATGTTAAACCTCTGTTCAGACTTTGCACAGCTGTCAATGCATCAAGGATTTTTACTGGGTGAAAGTAAGGGATCACATTGTGATAAAGTGCTGTGGGATCTATATCATGCTACAATGATACTATTACTATAAGAGTCCTTGTTTCTTGGCTTTTAGAGGGGTACTTTTTACGGACAGTCATGGGTCCTCTGTGTTTTTAAGTATTTGACATTCAATCAACATTTCTTAAAGTCTTGCTAAAATATTGATATATATTTCAATAAAGACGTGCAAGCAAGGATATATATCGAAAGACTGCATGAAACACATTTGAAAGGCTCTATGATGGCAATCTGGAATATTTTTAAATCCAGAGAAGCTGCCTGGATCAGTCTCAGTGGTCAAAAAACCCACCACCAAACTCAGTCCAAACATTGTCTACATCCCTGATTTCTATTAACACCCATTAGCGTAATTTAAAATGTATGTGAACGTAATTAATCAGGATTGGTGTGTTCTATCATAGCAAGTCCCAGTTGTAAGATTTGTTTTTGGCTGAGACTGAAGATTACTAATGACCTCAGTGTCAGATATAAAACACACTCATTAGGATGTTCTGAATGTTAACTTTGCGTGGTCTGCAGAGGAGCAGGCAAAGCAGCAAAGGTGGTGATGTCCTATTTTTGGAGGGGCTATCAACAACCCAGTAGCATAGGTCTGAGTGACAGGACAAGTGTTGAGCTGGACCTTCCCCTTGCTCATTTGGGGCAAACATTCCTCAGTGTAAGCAGACACAGACGCCCCCTCCCATCATATTTCTCTTTCCCTCTACCCTTCCTTTTGCTATGATGGCTGTGCAACTCTGGATATGGGTTGGTGTGTGTGCATGCGTGTGTACAGGTGTGAGTGTTACCCTTTGGGGCTCAGAAGGAAGTCAGCGTCCGGACAGTGTGGCAGGCGAAGAGCAGGTCAGAGCTCTGTTAGGGGGCCCTGAATGCTAACCATGGAGCCAATGCATTGAGGGTGGGCCCTCAAATGAAACATGAAAATCAAAGAATAACGGAAAATAACCAAGAAAAAGAAGAAAACTAAAAAAGACATAGAACAATGGTTGCTGAGGAGGTGATCATTACATTGTCCGGTGGAGCGCCATGGGGGTTTCGTCTCCAGGGAGGCGTGGAACATCAGAAACCACTCCAGGTGGCTAAGGTAAGCCACATCACAGCATGTCGTACTAAAGCCAAAAATTAGTTTTCTGGGGGATAAGTGGAAAAGAAACATTTTTCTCACTTAATAATGCGAAACATTAGCTGGGATATATCAGGTAGTGATTTATGGAGCTGTGAACAAAACTGAAATGGAATATTGGCTGCTGTGCAGTTTGGTTCAGGGCCTGAACATGAGTCATGATCTTGTTTAAGAAGAGTTTCATGCAGAAGTGTACTGATGATTGATTTGATGAACTTTAAACTTCAAGTACAGCTAGCTGGGAATGTAAGGCAACCCTGCTGGATGTCGTCCAATGAGTGACTTTACTCCCATTTAAAACATAAAGCTGAGTTGTTGTAAAACTAGAGTGATGCTGACTCAGAAATCTCAGATTTTCTTACAGTTTCTTGGTTTGTATGTGATGATGACACTTGTTTTCCTCAATGGCTTGAGGAACAAAATAGTCACATTGTGCCATACAACAAACTTCTTATTAATCTTTCTTTATTGTGTGAAACTTAAGGATTCTTTACACGACACATCTAGGACCGTTTGTAATAAACTCTAATCATTTCAGCCATAGTGGGTCATGTTCAAATTACCTTAGATTTCTTTCACTGTAACAGGAAATCACAAAGGTAAGCAATAAATGTTGTAAAATTAATTTCTATTTGTTAAAAGTTGTAGAAATAATATTGCTTTGGGAAAAAGAAGTTCACTAAAAGCATAAGGATTGTTGAACCTTGGAGTTTTGATATGGAGCTGCTCAATTCAATTTACTCTTCAAATGCAAATTCTTCATATAAAAGAATTTGGCTCAACAGAAGCCGTCCAAAAGTCATTTTTGATCTCCCGTTTCTCTCTCTCTCTCTCTCTCTTTTTAAAATAACATTGTTCATTATACAAAAAAGAGAGCTTAGAATTGGTAAATTCAGCTTTAAAAAATTATCCCTCTGATAGATAACACCAGAAAAGACTTGATATCTATCCTTGTTTATGATATAAATAAATATAAAGCTACAGTCATTGATTGTCCTTCATCCAAAATTGCCATGATTAAAGAAAATACATTTTAATAAAACACATCTATTATGGATTTTGTTTTTCAATTATTCTCATTGTTTTTCCCCCAA
>JBBBVU010000017.1:21743424-21757115 GCA_037177055.1 Atherinosoma microstoma
TAAATTACTTCCACTAGTTGATTATGGACATGGACAGCTGCAATTTCTCAAATGGTATTATGATCAGTTTCAGTGCTATTTCAGGAGATATCTTCAAATGTTAGGTGGTTGGTTGAACAAAAGTATTTTAAACCTGTTATTTCTTCACTGTTTAGATAAATTCTCTTATCAATTCATTAAAAAGGATAACCTGGCTAATCTTTTTTAAGAGCTGCCCAACGTAAATAATCCAAACTCAAAATTCAACATGAAACATTAGATCACTTGGTAAAAATGTTAAGAGGTTTAAATGATTTAAGAAGAAGTTTAAAAACCTGAAACAGTTAGGTTTATTTAACACAATTACAGAACTTAAATATTTGGTAAATAAAACACCTACCGGTACTTGGTATTGCAATTTTCTTTTTACAATAAAATAATAATACATTATGATAGGGTATATTATATCATTTACTGTACTGCATCATCCACAATATGCCTGTCCTGGGGGAAGTTTGTGTAAGGCTTCTGGAGATCTCGTCTACTGATTTAGAGGTAAACCATAACATTCGGGGCCTGTACTGAATTATTCTTTGAAACTTGAAATGAACAGCTGCGGTTCTGACCACGGGATTAAAACTGAGGATGTATGTTGCTTGATCTTGAAAGGAGAAGGTGGATATAGGCTATTATCTTTAAACAAAAAATTTTGAACGAGAAACCAGTGCCTTTTATCTTCTGTACATGATATATAAAAGGAGAAACCATTGTGATCTTGCCATCCCATTGGAGGATTTAAATGACGCATGATCAGTTGAAAAAAACGAGAGAAAAAAATAAAACAGATCATTGTGGATCTATATAAGCAAAGTCACAGTTTGCTCTTGCAAAGTGTCTGTGAGGTTGTGCCAAATACCTCTGCTCACTATAGCCAGAGAGAAATGCTATCTTTTTAGCACAGGTCACATTCAACAAGTGCCTGGGCTGTCACTAAATGTATACTCGTCACTGGATATCTTCGCTTCCAGTTGCCATTTAGGCACGCTACAGTCTCTTAGTCTTGATGCAAATATATGTAAATTCTTAAATTTTATTAAACAAATAACACAGATGAAGGATGTGTATTTTATTTTGTTTAATTGTGATTCATTCTTAAGGGATATAATAGGAAGTTGATGGACTGAGAGGTAGCAGTCTTTTTTAAAAAGGGTTCAAGGAATGAGAGTTGCTGTGGCGGGGGTGTAATATGGATGTACCAGATTACCCAGTGGGGTCTCAGTTAGATCATTGTTCATCTTCCATAAATAGTGATGATCAAATGTTATAAAACTGAGTTGTCTGAATGATTACCTATAGTATGAAATCCCACAGCCTGTAGATATTACAAGAGAATGGCCAGGGAAGTTTGATTTGTGAAATCTTGTGATAAATCTCAAGACACTGATGGAGAAAAGTGCAGCAATTTAGCTTGTGTCTTTTTATTCATAATGGTTGTGATTAAAAAGTCAGGATCTAAATGGCAGTGTACTTGAAAGAATGGGTATGTTAATTGAAACAAGTAAGAAACAAATATATGACTGTTATTATTTTAGCTGCAGAATTATTGGAACAAACTTTTTTTTTTTTTACCATTTTAAAAAATAGTTCATCTTAAAAGCTTGTTTTCCTGATATTATGGCAACAAAAACTGTGCATAGTTATGTTGAGGTGTAAAATATGATATACACGTTCTTGAATGAAGTTAACAGTAAGTGTGAAAATGTTTGTTATGCTTAGTAGAGGTTTATACTAACTAGGGGACTGCGCATTTTAGAGAAATAAAATTAGATCTGAAAGCCCTTCTGTTGTCTGAAATGTCTGATTTTACATCTCCCCCTGCTGCTCAGTTTGTGAGCATACGTTTACCACAACGGTCTCCTCTAACTCAAGATGTGCAATAAACAAATTAATTCATCTTACACAGTTCCCAACAAATGTTTTAAACATAATCAAACACAAAATCACACTCAATCAGTAAGATTTTAGAGAACTTACTTTCTGTCAAATGCAAATAATCTTGCTTGACTACATTTCTGTTAGCCACTTCAAGGAATTACGTTGGATCTTATTGTACAAGTTACAATACAGCCATATTTACACTATAAATCATAAATTTATGGGATATGATCAGATGTATAACAGTGCGAGAGCTGAATATTTCCTTATCACGCAGTCCTTTGGTTAAACAAGAGAAAACAGCAGAAAAAACATGTGTATGCAATTCTAAGCTTTGCCACTTGGATGTGAAAACTATAAAAGAAACAACGAGATCCTAAAAGCGTTCTTTTAGTGTCTGAAATAATGACGATTGCATGCCTTCCTGTGTGGAAGGTCCACATGAAGTCTGAACTCAGAGCCTGTCATGAGGTAGCAATGCTAAGCACTACATCACCATACTGCCCTCTGGAGGAAACTGTGGAAGCCAATTTCCAACACTTCACATTCTCACATAGTATCTCATAATTATGAGATTCAAAGTTATAATTATGAGATTTCAAGTCTAATTATGAGATAGCATTTTCATTATTTTGACTTAATTTCTTTTTTCCTCAAAATGAGAGAAATGGGTTTCCACAGCATGTCCTGTCCACCTTAAAAATACAACTAAATTTAGATAGTTGAATCTTAAAAGTGTGGTTATCCAGCTATGTCAAAATTCTGTTACTCCACCTGGAAAGACGTAACGCCGCTTGAAAAGACATTTTGAAGCTAGAGTTTATTCTTGAATTAGTTTTTGAGTTTTCCCATATTATCCCTTGCAGATAATGTCATGGTCTGACATAACTTTCAGGGGTGTGGTGTTGAGGTAAGGGGTCTAAGCTTCAGCTTTCTTCTTCATATCTAAAAAAAATGTGCTTGTACCTTAAAGTTTTTTAATGACTTTCCATTTCCTCTTGACTACAATTTCTTAATGACATTTTGACTAGAGGAAATTAGAAGCTGAAAATGCTTCCAGAGATTTTTGAAGCCTTTTTGTTAGCCGCACTTACTGTAGCTAAACCCATAGATCCTCATTCTCTTGCTTTCCTCACTCACACAACTATTCAATTAAGTCTAGCGGAGGTAAGATCAACTCTATTAATCTGGATGGAAATTCTCTAACAGCTGCTCAGACACACCATTAAACCTCTATTAAATAAATAAGTAGAATAAAATAAGAAATTAATTAAGCAAAACCAACAAAAAAAAAAACACATTCAATAAATAGATTAAACGTTACTAGGATTAATTTAAAAAAGGCATAGTTCATTATCTGTCTGCCTTAGAGTCTTTTCAGTTCATAAGGTACATCTTACTTGCAACACGAACCCCCTGCCCATTCTTTCTATGTCCTCCTCCCTCTCTGTCAACCTCCACATGAAGTAAAGCCTCACTTGCCCCTTCTGTTATCAGTGTATGAAGTCCAATCCAGTTTATTGTCCAGGATGAGGCTCAGATACTTATAGGATGAGACTGTTTCAATAGCCACTCCCTCTATATAGACTGGTTGTGGAGAAGAGGGCTGTTTTCTCAAGTCAAGCACCATCTCTAGTTTTTTAGGTGTTGAGCTGCAGTTGGTTACTCCCACACCCCTCTGTGAAGGCACTTACCAGTTTTCTTTTTACTCAGCCTCCTCATTTTCCCTGATACAAGGCTGTGTCATCTGAATATTTCTGCATGTGACACCACTCAGAGTTGTGTTGGAAGTCAGCAGTATATAAAGCAAAGAATACAGGGGGCAACACAGTCCCCTGTGGGGCTCCTATGTTGCTCATCAGGGCGCTGGATGTACTGTCAATCTGAGTTAAACCTTAAATATGGTAAGCTTTTTTGTGCTAATATGAACATTAGCCACTAAGTGGTGCTGCAGCGCTATGGTGTGTTCTCACTTCTCACTGGCAGAGCAGAGTCAGAAGGGCATTTTGGTGCCATTCACACTCTGACGGTGCCTATATATAGGGCTGTTAATATCCAAACAGAAGACTATTTATGTGTAATGAAAATGACAGTTTGCCAGGTTGCTAATTTAATCAAGAATTAGTTCTTAATTTAACAGCTATAAAAAGACTGAATAAAAAATATAACTGGGTCAAGTTTCTGGAAAGTTTCTATTTCAAGATGTGCTTAAAACATCATCTACTTCAGTTTCCATTGGATGGATGTTCCAATAACAAACTGAACTACAATATGATTCAATGTCTTCCTCTTTCTGGTCATCCTGACATTTGGTTGGCATGCCATTCCCATGGAGTTAATTTCCCCAAAGATCATGAATATTCCAAGTTTTTAAGAGGCATTGAAGTGGTTGAAATCTATGAGCAACATGAGCAATAAGATCATGAAAATTATATTAAAAAGATTATATAACACCCCACTTTCAGAAATAAGGCTGAAATTACTTACTTTGACTGTAAATGGGTGTAAAAAGCTCCTCAGATTTTGGATTCCTAAAGATGTATCTAGTAGTACTATGAACTAAGGAGTTGACTTGCTATTTTAGGAAGAGGCAACCCAAGATCATGCTTAAGATAAGAAAGAATGCAGTAAAATAAAGATAGCATAACTGTTGCTACTGCACAACTGGCCATAAGTCAGGCTGCAAAATGGATCATTTTCATAATTTTTGAATCCACAGAAAAGCAAGTTCAGTTTTACATTAAAACTGAATATGATTTGGCCCTATGGGGAAATTAGTTATAAACACAAGTTGCAAACATCTGCATAAGAGACATGAATAGAAAATAATTTCTGGTCCAGAGTTTGGTTAAAAGAGAGAAAGAGAGAGAGAGACAGACTCCTCAAAAAGTCACAGCAACAAAAGCTGAACTCCCATTCTGTTGTTCTATTGTGTACAAAAGATCAGAAAACCAATTCAAAGGAGACAAGTTACAGTAGGAGGCTTTTGGCTTTTTAATCTGAAAATAGAGTCCTAACTCAAAGCTGAATATTCATAAAAACATGTAAATCAGTATGATGACCACCTTCTCTGTCATTTTTCAAGGATTTGTGGGCACTAGTAGTTTTGACTTTAAAGTAGTACAGCCTCTGTGTACGGGGCACCCACTCAACAAGTTAAACTATCCGGCACCTATTTGCTCCCAATTTGGGGGCCAAACAACAAGATAAGTTGAAACCTCATGCATGATTAAACACAGTTTTCCAAACTGCCTAGAAACTTGCAAGGAATGTTGAATTCTTTCTATATCTTTACAGTAATTAAATCTGTGAGGAGTTTGCATGTTTTCTCTGTGGCATTATGGGTTTTCTCCAGGTACTCTGGCTTCCAGACCCCCCACAATTGTGAATAGGATAAAGCAGGTTTAGAAAATGAATGAATGAACTCAGAAAACTTATATGAATTTTATCTCAAGAAGTAGAATAGATTATATGAAAGCAGCTCAGATCCATACCAAAATAATCTAAATTAACAGATTCTTCTTTTGGCCACGTGCCATCTCCATCACATTCACTCCATCACATTTCATAAAATCAAGCAAAGTAGTTCTTTCCTCTGATGTCTCCAGCACATAGCATATAATCTATTTCACTTGTCAAAATATTTCCGTTTAACCTGCTGAAGAATTTAAGTGTTCTGGCAGGCAAACTCTGTCAAAATTTAATGGTCAACATTTGTGGACTTGAGAAATATATCTTTCTTTGATTTGGCATTTTCAAGGACACTAGCACACACTAGTTCAATGTTTTCAAGCTGACTTATAGCTAATTTTTTTTTCATGCAGTCATGGTACTGTTGTCCAGAATGCATGTCAAAATAAACAAACAAGTTGAGGTTTTTTTTGTAACATGCAAAGGTTGGGATCACTTTAACATTAAATCCAATGGGAAAGTGAACCCTGATCTCGATTGCATTCACACAGTTATTCCACAATTCTTCTTCTTCTTGATATTTTTTGGCAGTTAGAAAAAACAAATTGGTGCATTATTGCCACCAAATGGTCTGAAGTGTGGACCAGATTGTTTCCAAGAGCCCGAATTGTCAAAATATAGTTCCTCTACATTTACCCAATCTTATGCTCCCCCCATCATGATGCTGCACCCCCACAGGGGGGCCTACCCCCCAGTTTGAGAACCACTGGTTTAAACACATCCATTACAGTGGCATGATGCAGCAGAGACACTGGAAATGTGACAATCAAGTATCAAATTAGAGTACAGCTGGAAGTAAAGGAGCTAATATCCATTTGAAACACAAGCTGACATTGCCCTATAATGCATACATTTTCTTAACCTTCAACTTTTACAAATTCTCCTTCTACTCCCTCCGTCTTTCTGCAAACTCGAAACACACCCGAGAGTCCTCTGAGGTTATTTCTTATGGCTGAGTTCTCTTCCCCTCGTTCTTTGCTACTAAATATAGGCTTCTTAGCCATCTGTGAGAATAATTTTGTTCCCTTAATATCACCATCAGCACTTTCAGCTGGCCAACAGAGACTTCTCCACCCGTCTTAATGCCCCCCCCCCTCCCCATTCCATATTCATACCCCTAACCTCAACCTCCTCCTTCCGTCTTGACACCAACACTCCTGCCACCCACACCCCCAACCCTGTGGAAGATCTGCTATCTAAGTGTTGGGTGGCTTTTGCACTTCCCGGGACCCGAGTCCAGCTATACGTGGGGTCAGAGGCACTGAGGGATTTGTAAACTTGCGATAGAGATTGAGATCCTCTTCACTGTTTGGTATTTATAGGTCAATCTCTCCTCCCAGGATTACAACAGATACCCGGTGAGTGGATCTAAACCCATCAGTGTGCTTTGTTTTTCAAATAATCGAACGTGATTTTGAATTTCATCTCTGGATTTAGAATAAATTAGGAAAGATATTAAAGGCGGGCTGCATTTTTTGCGGTAATAAATTCTGTGGGCTGTGCAGCTGATGAAGAAATAGTAATGGAAGTAGACCTCAACAATGCTGAATTAAAATAGATGCTTGTTTTGAAAAAGGGGCAGTGCAAAGCATAATTCAAAAAAAGAATTTAAAAATATTAGAGAGGTAAAATGGCTGTAAAAAGAAAACTTCGCTGACTTTTGTAATGCGTTTTAAAGCGACCAAAAGAATGATTGAATGTGCAGGGTGTACCTTTCTGTGGACGTTAGAGATTTTATATAGTGTTACCAGATCCTGACAGGGGGTGGTAAATCTGTGCCCAGGGTTCCTTGAGCTTGCAATTATCTCAGACAATTATAACAGTGTCAGAAATCCTCCTTGTAAATGTCTCACCACCTGTCACTCCTATCTGAGAGGGGATCAAACATACATTTACAATAGTTTTTCTTAAGGTGTGTATTGTGTTTTTATGAGTTTTGTCAAGCCCATTTGATAGTCGAATGACGCCATTACACGTCGCTAAAATGTCTTGGCTGGAAATGGACTTTAAAAATAGCCGCAGTGGGTTAAGTTACAGCCACTAGATGTGATGTGATGTTATGCCACTTGACTGGTACTTAAAGAAACTGTTGAAGCTGAATATGCTGATATTTGTGACAGGGGATGAAAAATTATGTGATGTAGGAGACAATATAAGAATGTGATGTATATCATTTCATCTGGCAAGGAAGGCACCGTTTTACAACATAACTTGCAGTTAATGAGAATGTGTGTAAAGACTGAAAAATATCTTGACATATGAGATAAGGAAAATATTCTACCTACTTTGCTCACTTACATGCCACAGATTGGGGAATATGATCTTATGATATTAATGCCATCTAATTATTCTGAAGCCTTCATTTGTATTCTTGTATGATCAGAATTTATTGATGACGAATTTCGGCCAAAACTACAGCGTGCTCCTGTTTATGTTGACGTACTCTGTGTACAGATCTCGTGTCCCTAAACAAAACTGAAACACACATTGAGCCATACGTTTCCTTTGGGGCAGACATCTGTTCCATGGGGGAATGTGTGGAATCTGAGGGCACTGACACCCCCCTTGAAGTTGAAAAATGAGGAGGGCCCATGCTGTCTGCTTGTCTGTTACATTTAGATCTCATAGATTCACTTTCAGGGGTTAGTAGTGGGTGTCAGTGCTGATAGTGAGGAGTAATCTTGAAAAGCCGGTGTGAATGGATTATAAATTGAAATAAAAACACTCCCTCAGTAAGTTTGAATGTCAAATCATATTACCAGCAATTAGTTTCACTGAATTTGAATATTCAGTGTAAATGCACTATATCAACGATTTTCGATGTTTGTTGAATCAATTTCTGTTTTTATGATTAGTTTTGTTTCATATTACTGTAAGCATTGTGAAATGGTAAACTTTAAGTTGAATTTATACCCAGAGTAAAATATATTCTGACATTACTTTGTTTGTTTCACTTCAAATGAATACATGCTATTCTGTATTTATGTAACCAGGAATAAAGTTTTATGTTTTGTTTTTGTTTTTTTCATAACCCTCCAGTCATGCCTCTGGGAACACCTGCACCTCTAAACAAGCGGAAAAAGCCCTCCAAGATCATAACTGACTTATCACATATCAGTCAAAATGGTAAGGCTGAGATGAAGGGATGTGAATATGATGTTACCACTGCACAGTGTAACTCTTCACATAAATACAGCATGCAGCAGGTACTTTGTGGTACAATGTTATCAAATAATATGCATAGAAACCAATCAGCAACAGAATGCAACAAAATGAAAGATAACATGCAACATACAGTAACAGTAAGCCTTTTATCGTTCATTCATATTTCTTCTAAAGTACCTCAAAATGTCACGAATAATGATTAATCTAATCATTTTTATAAGTAAATATGCCAAATAATGTGGTACAATGGGAATGTTGGAGCCATAGTTGACTAGCCAATTTAAGGTATTTTATTGATGGCAATAGCAAAAACTTTTTCTTTTTTTTGGGCGGCGGCGGCGGTGGGGTCTTTAAAATTACTATTGCTGTGAATTGTAACCTTCTTTAACCTAAACAATCCAGAGATCTTTCACATTGAGTTTTTTTTATTGGTGATTGTCATGGATATTGTTTTACATGTATTTCACCTTACCTAGAGCATGAGTCAGAACCCGAGGCATCGGAGTTAGATCTGGGAACAAAGATCAGGACACCCAGAGACATCATGCTGGAGGAGCTTTCCCTGATGAAGAATAAAGGATCCAAAATGTTTAGGATGAGGAAACAGAGAGTCGAGAGGTTCATCTATGAGAATAACCCTGACATCTTTAGCAATGAGTCAATGGTGAGAGCTTTGTTTGTGGTGAAAAAGTCCAACAACTTTACAGTCAATTCAAAAGATAAAAATCTCAAAATGTGCTAATACTGTGTTGATAATACATACAGTTTTAAAATATCCATAAACATAATGGAAAAATGTGACACTGCTGGAAAAGTTATTGTTGCCAAACCATTTCATTGAATAATGCTCTTTTGAAAGAAACCTTGTACATGAATAACCAGGACCATGTAAATGTGAGGTCAATGTTAACTGTCTACAAGCAAAAAAAGAAAGAAAAAAGACCCCATTAAACAGGTTATTAATATGGTTAGTGGTTAGTAATACCTGTCATGTGCAACATCTTATCAATCAACTTAAAAATCAGTTTGATGATGTAATGATCATATTTGTTTCAGGACAACCTCCAGAAGTTTGTTCCCTCTCTGGGAGGTCACATAGGAGGTCAAATGATAAATGTTGGCGGGCACCATGTTAGCAAAGAGTGCGGACATCCATACTTAGGAGTGATTCCTGCAGGAGGAGAAGCCCCTGTGCCTCCTCCAAAACCAGGAAGCCGAGGTGTAGGAGAAGGAGGAGCAGGTGGTGCAGGAGGAGTTGGAGGTGTAGGAGGAGTAGGAGGTGGAAAGGGAGAGGGGGCAAGTGAGTGGTCTCCACTAAAAGGTTAGTATATTCTTTTATTACACCATTTCTAGGAGGTGTCTGTATTGTTGCTCAGGGCAACTCTTCTCTTCAAAGGAGGTGGAACAGATAGCACCAAGAAGCAGTTTCATGTGAAGACATATGTGTCACCATGGGAAAAGGCCATGAAGGGTGATGAAAATCTACTATCCACTTTAAAATTTGCAATGCCTGGTCCCATTGCCCAAAATGATCAACCCAAGTACAAGTGCTTTAACAGGTAGTCCCCTCAGTCTCTGATTTTGTAGGTGATTTGTGTCAAACTGGAGCTTTAATCTGCCTACCCACTCACCTTGCTTTGCCAGGTCTGCTATGCCCTTTGGAGGGATTGAAAAGGCCAGTCAGCTCATGAGATTCCAGCTGCCAGACACCGAGGCAACCAAAGAGGAGCCTGAACCTGCAGTGGTGTACCAACATGACATTGGCTGCCGGCCCTCCTTCAACCGCACTCCTATTGGCTGGGTGGGCAGCAATGAGCCCAGCAGCATCCACATGGAGACGGATGCTGTGCCATTTGATGGAGAGACCGACGAGCTGTGAAAACAAATACATACAGTGATTACACTAATTGTGCACATATAAACATACAAGCATGACTGTATGGATAAACCTTTGCATGCACACACAAATTAGGTGAATCTAAAATTTTCTGTTGTACTAGTGAGTTTGAATGTCTCTGTGTGGATAACTGAAAGTGTACATGACTTGTAGACATCCTCCAATCTTGCTCTGCATTAAAATGAAGCTGTTGGTGTAATGGTGAGATGAAACATCAAATGTTGTTTGTTGAGCGTTAATCACAGCTTTAATATGTTAGGAAAGTTGTTATCATGAAAAGCTACAGAATTTGTCAGTGAAGAAAGAATTAATGAGGGAAGGAGAAGATTTACGCTGTTAACGTCGTGCATGCTGTCTTAATGTCCTCTTGATGTCATATTTATTTCCTATTGCCTTTTTCTTGTTGTAATGATTTTCTGATCAACTGTAGAACGACCCCCCCTCCCACCAAAACCCTATTCAATTCTGTATGCATGATGTTGCTAATCCCACACAGCAATAAACTATGACACTCCTCTTGTTAAGTGATTAAAACATTAATGGGAATATAAATGTCTAAATCCTTTTACCTTGTAAAGTAGAAAACTGTCTTTTAGTTGTGGGACCATAAAATGTAGTTGCTGTGAGACAGTAGTTAGCAATATAAGATATTTCAGTATATTACTTCAGAATTAGCTGCTCTTTACAGAGCAAAAAAAGCAGAGAAAATACACTTAAGTATTAAAACACTCCGTTGGATGAGTGTTATAAGCTGTTTTCAAATGTTTTGTGTATAACCTGACTGAATATTAGCTAATTCAAACTAGTTTATAAACTGACAGCTTTTTGATTTATCTATTTCCCTTTATCTGACCGGGTAAAATGTGTTTTTCAAGAGTAAGCTGAGAAGGAGGTAAAAGGAAGTCAAAGACACCATACATCCACATGCAGTTTGATACATTGCTAAATATCAACAACGATTAGATTTCAATAAAAAAATTAACAAAAACAAAGTAATAATCAAGATCCTTTGGGTAACTAAAAACGTTGAAATACATGTAGCATAAAAATCAAATTGTGCAAAATGTTCAATAACTTTTCAGTTTGAGTTTATCCACTTCCGTACAGTTGGGGGCGGTCGAGCTCTATAAAGTTGCTAAACACAACGAATGAAACAAGAAAAACATGAAGAAGGCAGTACCTTTGAAAGATACCGGGACCGCTGCGGTCGAAGCACTTGTTAACGCGGTACAGTCTACAATTAACAACAACGCAATGGACACCAGCCATGTATCACTTGGTAACGTTATAACATGCTCAGGTCTGTAGCTAGCTTAGCTAGCAGCTGAAATGCAAACAGAAGTTTTCTGGTAACATAGCATTGTTGAAATAAAACAAATATTTCAAATCAGGCAAAAGCCTGCGCATACGTCTACTTGGCATCCGTGGTTCCGTTACAAGCTCAAATACAGAGATAACGACTTATGAATGACGTTTATTGACGCTAACATAAGCTACATACTTTGACCGTTTGCCCAAGGCAGTTTAGGGCTACGTCACTGCCAGCAACCTCGTTGCAGTGTTACCTAGCAACGTCAGATAGCCAACGATTTGGCCTCATAAACTTCAGTAAGTTCGATTAAAAAAGAAACCCGACAGAACCCTGAATATTCTTGGGGCCTATGTTATGTTTCAAAGAAGAGTAAATTACATATAAAAGCAAAAAAATATGGGATTTTATATTTTGTCTCCCAACACAATCCAACACCTAGCAAAGTGTAAGATACTGGCAGGAATACATTGAACAACATAACCAAGTAGCCAGCATAGTGTACAGAAATATCCTAAGGTGGTGGAGAATAAGAGAGCTAATATACTGTGGGAATTCCAGATACAGTCTGACAAAATGCTAATGGCCAACTAAACAGGCAATGTAATCATGGGTAAGCAGCAGAAGAAAGTCGTTGTGATCAAAGTAGTCATCCTGAATGATGGCAATATCAGGAAAAAGGAACACGAGAGAATAGAGAAATACCAAGGGTTGACCTAAGGAAAAGCCTAGAAGATTGAGACAACAGTAGTGCCCGTTATCAGAGCACTACAGTGACCCCCAAACTGGAGAAACATCAGACATCTTGGTACAGAAAAGCGCGATCCTGGGAAGAGCCGAGATATCGTGCAGGACCCTCAAGCTCCGAAGCCTCAGGCAGAGGACCTGAGCTTGAAAGAGTAGCCCACATGGGGGCAAGGAGTTCAGGTCTTTTTAAAATGTATATTAGTAAGCATAATATATTTCAAGAAGATTGGAGTTTTTGAAAATCCTTTAAAACTTGTCACACATCGCTGATTAGGTTTATTTTGTTTGTCTATTTAATGACAGCTTTATCACTTTCCTTAAAATAGAGAAAAGTTTGGCTATTTTAGTTCTAATACAATGTATGCTTGGCTTAAAGGTAATATTAATCCCTCATTGAGGTTAAAAATGAAGTATATGTATATGATTCCTTCTTTTTTTAAGATGCATTATAGCACGGCGACTGTACCTGATGACATCCAAGTCAAAGCCCCAGCTGTCCCCCCTGTCATGGACAGAGACTCTTGTTTATTGGGTGCTGTCCTTTGGCTCTCATCTGTACTCCTTCTACCAACTGCACAAGTTCTCCAAAGGTAAAGTAGACAGACATCAGTGTATTGCTTTGATGAAATGAGAAGAAAATGTGGGGGAAAAAAAGAAGTTATTTGTTCTGGTCATTATCTACTTTAGAACATGAAGCAGGATTAGAAAGAGAATTCGAGTTGGAAAAAGGCCTTCTTAAGGGTTATAAAAGGGTAAGTTATGTGTTGGAATTTCTGATTTTAAAGCTCACACTGAGCCAATGTGGTTGCTTTTGTAACTTAAAGTAAATTAAAAAAGTTTTCAGCTTTATAGAGTTTTAATGATTTGATATATGAAAAAGAGAATTCTTAACACATTGACTATTAAAAGTGTGTTTTAGTTGTGTTTCTTAAAGGTTCATGATAAAGTTCATGGTTTTTTAGGACTCGTCAGACTTTGAGTGGAGTTTCTGGACCGAATGGGCTAAAAAGTATTTACTGTGGACTCTGCTTGGTCACGGTGTGATATCAAGATTGGTGGGCATCTTTTACCCAAAGGTACATTTAGATGCAACATACCTTTTATTAATTTATATCTATCTATGTATGTATGTATGTATGTATGTATGTATGTATGTATGTATGTATGTATGTATGTATGTATGTATGT
>JBBBVU010000017.1:21761106-21773923 GCA_037177055.1 Atherinosoma microstoma
CTATCTATCTATCTATCTATCTATCTATCTATCTATCTATCTATCTATCTATCTATCTATCTATCTATCTTTTTTAACACTTTTATTGCAGCACAAAAAAAATTAGAATTTGAAAAGATAATGGCTGGTTCATGCTGAAGGGGTTACAATAGCTCAAGCTCACGCAGTGCTCATTATACAATGAATAAATACCTTGTTCTACAAAGAAAAGTTAAAAACACGATCTGTTCTATTCATTTGAGTGAGAAATAAAATGATTAGATGATAATTGTAACTTTCAATAATTGCAATCAAGTGCCATCTAATTTTTACAAAATTAGCTTGAAAACTTAACAAAATATAGCTTTATTACAGGACTGCTTCAAAAAGGTGTATTTAAGGAACTAGCAACTCAGCATACGAACAACATTTAAACAGATAAAACATGTATTTAAACGTAAACCTTTGAATATACATGATTGGATCTGGCAAGAAGCAGTGACTATAATTTGTCAACCTTGTGGTTATTTTTGTAAAATTGCAAGGAAATGCAGAGTATCACACAGCAGGTTATGTTGTTTCCTCATAGCGCAGTCATTCTTCTTCCTCGACATAATTAGCAATGAGAAATGTTCCACAATTTGGTGCGCATGAAGTTGAGATGGAAGGCAACGTGTTGGGTGTTGCATGATGAACGACACTATCTGTGCAGTAGCCCAGCCAATGTGCTGACACCGGTGCACTCCAATCCAGCCTGTATGTGCTGAGCTGGTCAACGCTAAAAACATTGATGGAATGCATAAAGCTGTCCACTGACATAATTGACTAAACAGTTTGGGTTTATAGACGCTGCCAAATCTAATCTTTTTAATGACAAAGAGGAAGCACACAAACACGCATGCATCACGAACAAGATGCAGCACAGGTCTCGGTTCATGCGAGAGCCACTGCTCAGGTGTTTCTGTGCTATATTATTATGTAAATTAGTGACTCAAATATCCATTTTTCCTCTCACAGGCACTTTGATGAGGGGCTGTATCGATGGCTCATCAGGTAAGAGGCTCTTCATGAGCGGTGGACAGACTAATTCAGATGTTAATGCCTACTAAAAATGTGAAATGTTATCTAAATCAAATGATTACTTTCAAATCCGATCATTTGTTTTCATTGCTTTATGCTTGTGACACTTTTAAACTTAATATCTTTAAATGTGTGATAAATTATTTCCTGTGGGACACTGATCTTGGCTGCAGGATAACTTAAAAAAAAAAGAAAAGTAGGTACCATTCTCTTGCATCACAATAAACAGGGATGCTGCATGCACGGAGGCTTTCTCATGTTTATGAGGTTGCATGTTATTGGTGAATAATTCTTCTGTTGCGTTTCTGCTCCCGCACCATGGAGAAATCCTTCCGTGTTTAATATGTGCATATGTAATTGGAGGATTATGTGTTTTTCTCAATTGCACTTTGGACAACGCACATTATTAGTCCGCTTCTTTTTAATGATGCGGACTCGGCTGAGCGCAGCCTGTTGGGAGTTTCTGGTCTGTTTAGTAGACGCACGTTGCTACAGTAAAGTAACGCTACAGCTGCACGGTTGTCAGAGAACACACCATTATATTCTGTGATAATAATCCTTCTTATTATTTCCTAATTAGTATTTGTGTTGATGGTGTTTTCCCTCTTCTTCAGTTAGATAGTATTCACACACACATATATATAACTGCTTCTAAGATGTGCTACCAGAATGAATATCGGGCCATTGAAGTAGCCCCTATTAATTTGCTAAAGATCCTCCCGATTTAAATTGCAAATACAAGTTTCCATTTTAGTCCGTGCCCATTGGAAATTGTTTTCCCCTGTTTAATGGCATCACATGCAATTATCCCTATGCAGATGCAAAATGATACCGGTGACACGATGCCCCGGCGGTTCCTTCTTGCTAAAGTGCTTTTAAAGACGTTTTAATGCAGTTCCGAAATTCAGCTGAAATTGTCTGAAGAGCGCTGGATGAGTGTGTAGGTGTTAAATGATGTGCTCTACATGACTCACTGACACATCGTCTCCCTGGGCAGCTAAGTGGCTCATTCTTCCCCATTCCATTACGCTTCCCCTGTCTGTACGCTGTTGTGTTTCAGGTTCTCTGTTTCACTCAGACTCAGTTAAAAGCCAACAAAAGAGCTCTTACTGGCTGATTGATTGAGTTATTGCTGCTGTGGATGAAGAGGGAGTGTTTGAATCTATATCCCGACGAATAAATAAATATTTATGTGGGTGCACAGGATGAGTCGAGTGAAGGGTTGGTGTTTAACTTTGGTTATTATTACATTTTACGCAATCCACACCAATAACACTGTGTCTCCATGAGAGCACAGGAAACCAAAGGATTTGCCAAACTGGCTTCATAGAGAGCACAAGGAATTAAACAGTCAGCATGTTTGGTTTTTTTGCACCTTCTGCCTCAAGTTATCAGGTGTTAGATGACACAGTGATTATTCAGGTATTTACTCTCCCACAATAATAAGGAAAAACTGCATATATTAGCCATTTTTACACTTGAGGGTTGAGGCCTGGACTTCCATCTTCTCTACTCCCAAATTCTGGATTTACTCTGTAAAGTGTTGTCATCCTGGAGGATGGAGTTGGCTCCCAGATTCTGGAAATATGGGATCTCCACTGGCTCCAGGATCTCACAGCACTTCAGTCTCAAAACAAAGAGTAAATACCAACTAGAGTGGTTTTTGACACATTTTTTGGGGGGGCACTACCCAAACATTTGGCTGTGTTGCTCATTCCACAAAAGCACAATCCTTAAGTCACACCTCCGTTGTAAAAGGGACTAAACAAGCTTTCCAACGATGTATAATACAAAACCACTCTCATCTTGATAAAAGCATATTCAGGTATTCAGTCTTGTCCTCGTCTATTTTTGGACCTACTTTCATTCTGCAGTATGGTGGAGCTGGCCCATTCTATTTAAGGCTCAGAAAATGCTGGCTCATCGTTCACAAACATTGATTAGCCACAGGGTGCCTGAGATAATTAGTTCCCAGCTCAGCAGCATCACACACAATGAGATGTTTGTTGAGTGTGTTGGATTGATGTAGCATGTTCAGACTTTGTCAGTACCTCAGGGACAGATGAGGCTCTCAGTATATGAGCTTGTTTGTTAGTGATTGGTGTTACATTATTTACATCAGCTTGGCTATCTGATGAGTAGACAGCTGCTGCTTTTATACAATTTAGTGTAATTTCATGCATGGGTTATAGGCTAGATTTTTATGTTTGATAAATGATCTGTTACCCAAGATGATGATGTCGTGACTAAACAAGAAGATGGCCAGCCGATGTGTAGAACAATAGAAAGTGGGTTATGTGTGCGTCAAAGCTTTGGTGTGAATCATGGAAAACATTTTGGAATCATTAACTCTGTTTTAATGCTGTTATCAAGTTGCCAGGATTCATATTCCCCGCAGATAAAAAGAAATCAGTGAATGTGACGTGAACATGAATTTCTGTCACATGTTCATGGCCAGTCATCGTTGCATTCTGGTGCCTTTTTTTTTTTTTTTTTGCCATCTTTAGTTTTAATGGCTGCAGTAATCACTGTATTTCCTTTCTTTCAGCACAAAAGTGATCATCCCCTGGATGTTGTCAAAGATCAGTATGCAAAATACCCAAGCCAGCCATCATTTCTTTATATTTTGCTTTCAAAAAGCCAAAATTTGAAATTTTTTCCACACTGTATGAAAGTCTTTCAAAGTCTCTCTTTGGACACTCACTGTTTTTTTGTTTTACTCATTTTCAGTCCAGTCCGTGTACTTGACCATTTTCAGATAAATGTTGGGGGGTTTTTTTCGTTTATTTTTTTTCTTTCTGCCCTTTAGGCCACTCAAACTTGACCTATATATTCTGTATCAGGAGGGTTGAACAGTGTTGTTTTCTACACATAACTTAGCAATGAGACAACTTTAAATGGTGCTTTTAGGCCCTTTGTTACCAGCAGCCTGTTGCAAAGACATATAATTTATCATTTCTTTGGTTGCATCCTTGAAAAATGCAAAAGTTGAAGTTTTGACAGATATTCAACTAGTATTTTTGCACCAACAAAGTGATTTCCAAAGAGCTATTAGGAGAAAACCTGGTAAAAGAGGAGTAAAACTGAACTAGAAAAAATGAAGGTCTAAAGAAGTAGTGTAAAAAAAAACAAACAACTATATCTACAGCAGATTAACAATACCTGAACATGATGTCAAAGCAAAGACCTGTAACAGGGCCACAGAGATGCATCTGGACCATCGGTTGATCCATCTACTCTTCACCAAAGCCTCATCAGAAATGATCTCCATGGAAGGGTGGCTGCCAAGAAGCCATTTCTAAGTGAAATGGGGAGAAAAGGCTGAAGTATGTCAAATTACACTAGAACTGGACTGAAAATCAGGGGCTACAGGTCTGATGGAGTTCAATTCAGCTTTATTTATATAGCGCCAACTCACAAAAAAGTAATTTCACGGCACTTTACAGACAAAATCAGTTCAAGCCAATTAATTGTGATTTAATCAATATTTTTAAAAAAAATAGCCTAGCTAAGGAAACCAACAGAGTGCATCGAATCTTAACTTCAATTCAGTCCCCCATCCTGAGCATGCACGGGGTAGCGGGCGACAGTGGAAAGGAAAAAATCCCTTTTAACAAGGAGGAAAAACCTCCATCAGGGAGGGCGGCCATCTGCCTCGACCGGTCGGGGTGGAGAGGACAGAAAAGGGATCAACAAGCATCTCTACTCCCAGCCAGGGAGACCTCCCAGGAGAAAACAGAGAAACATTAGTTAATGAGACCAATACTTTCATAAAACTATACATTGAAAATAGAGAGCAGAGTATTGAAAGCGAAGGAAGTACTCTGTGCACAAGCAGCCTAAGCCTATAGCAGCATAACTAAGGGATGGCTAGACCACCCCTAACTATAGGATTTATCAAATAGGAAGGTTTTAGGCCTAATGTTAAAGGTAGAGAAGGTGTCTGTCTCCCAAACCCAACTTGGGAGCTGGTTCCATAAGAGAGGGGCCTGAAAGCCCAAAGCTCTGCCCCCCCATTCTCCTCTTAGAGACTCTTGAAACTACAAGTAAACCTGCAGTCTTACAGCAAGATGCTCTGTTGGGAATATATGGAACTATGAGATCTTTGAGATACAATGATTGGTCATGGAGAACATTATATGTGAGGAGAAGGATTTGAAATTCTATCCCAGATTTAACAGGGAGCCAATAAAGAGAAGCTAAAACTGGAGGATTATGATCTCGCTATGCTAGTTCTCATAAGAACCCTTGCTGCAGCATTTTGGATCAGCTGGAGACTTCTCAGGGCATATTTGGGACAGACCATTAATAAGGAATTGCAGTAGTCCAATATTGAAGTAATAATAGCATGGACTAGTTTTTCTGCATCACTCTGAGACAGCATGTCAGGGATTTTAGCAATATTGGTGATAAATACTAAACACGGAACAAACCAAAAGGTAGCCAACATCCCAAGAACATCTTCCAAATGTTCTTCAAGAAGTTTAGAGAACTTTTCTATTAGATGATTAAAAGAAATTATAAGAAATCTTGTCTAAGACAGTTCAGACTGGGCTTGAATAGAGTTGCTCATACCATATTTTGACTTTCAAGCTTGTTTGAATTAAACAAATCTTGTCATTGCCTTATATACTCTATTTCCGATTTTATATTTGAACCTTTTGGTAAATTGCTGCAGCAATTTGCCATTTACTGGCAATTTATAAAGAAATTAGTTGCAGCACTTTATTTCTGGTTTGCTATGAACAGCTCTTTTTTTTTTTTTGTCTTCCCCATATTTTAGATACATCTATGTTCCACTGGGAGGTTCACAGTATGGTCCTCTTTGGAAAGCGTTATCCACTGGCCTTGCATTTGGATTCGTCTGCCTCTGGCATGGTGGCCATGACTACTTGCAGTACTGGGCCCTGATGAATTGGACTGGAGTTCTGGTGGAATATGGAGTGAGGTCTCTCTTTGCCTCACCCTATGTTCACGCCATAGTTGTAAGTTCCAAATCCAGGCATTTAGATCCTTAATTGCAAAAAAAATTAGGTTCAGAGAGATTAAAAGTCCCCAGTTATTAAAGATGTGAGGACATCATTAAATCCTTCCTGTGGCCAGAAAGAATACATGTAATCTGATTTAATATAAGATAATGCCTTGGGCAGCTATACCACGTACAGACAGGGGACAAACCGATTGGATAGTGTCATATTTAATTGGTATATAAAGTCAGTGCTCAATATTAATGTGAGTAGTTTGCAGTGCATGAACAGCAGAGATATGCAGGCTTCTTCTTTAGCTTCTTGCTTCAGGAGACAGTTTACTCTCTATAAGAAGTGACATACTTTGTAATCCTCCAAGTTTATGGTAACATGGTTCATCAGTTCCAGGTCCTTCTTTGTTCTTTCTTAGATTTACCGCGTTAATTTTTTCTGCTTTTACTTGTGTACTGATTTCCCAGGAGCAGAATTTCTCCATGGCGATGCAGAGACGCTGCATTGCCCTTCTCGCTGCCTTCTCAACTGCTATGCTCATCCTGTCTAATCTGGTGTTCCTCGGGGGTATACATGTTGGCAGAATCTTCTGGAAGCGTGTCTTTGTTCAAGGTAAATTGCCCTCTACAGCACTCACTCAGCTGGAGAGACACTGAAAGAGGAAAATCATATATAAGATTTAATAAAGTATTTAAAATGCAGCTGTTTCATGTGTCTAATAATTAAGCAGGAGGCTATTTAGGGCATGTGCATGGACATCTGCTTCATGGTTGTGCCAGTTCCTGTTTTGCTCCCAGTGCTTTTGTTTGTGTCTCATTTGGTACCTAAAGCATGATGGCAGACCCTCCTGAAGCCTGTCCTCTTATGATAAGCAGTCTGAGCTGCAGCCACTGCTGAGCTGGGAGCAGAGTCAGCTCTGAGATTTCAGCAAAGACACAAGATTATGTACCGTATGATATTTTAACAAGAAATAGGTTTTAATGCTGAATTTAAATGGATTGTTCACTAAGGGGCTGTAGAAGAAATAAGAAATGCTTCACTGATATATTCTTACCTCCATAAAGTTGGTACAACTGTCACATGCCAGCAAATGGTGGTTATTTATAGTCTCTCCTCCAGAGAGAAATATGTGGCTTTCAAGCTGTTAGATGCTCCACTGTGTTCACCACAAAGTCACTTACTGTGTGTGCCTGCTGCTGTTTGGAGCTGGAAACGTGTACAGTGTGTTTTATTAGTGTTGCTTGGAAACAGTTACCAGCTGTGGTAAATGGGGTTAATAAAAGCTGTGTACCAAAATGTTGAAGTTGTGGGCCAAAGCACTGATGGGTCCTACACTATGATGGTAAATGGATATGTAGCCAATTTCCAGTTGTTTCTTAGTCATTTCCAACGTTTGTGTGCAACTTCTAGTTCACAAGTCCAAGATGGTCCAAAACTATTAAATGAAACTTTAAAACAGAGTGACATCATGGCTATATATCGGGGGTCTGCAACCGTTCTGCACTGGCTCCAGAGAAAAAATGGGAATAACTCTGCATGGACAGATTAATTTATGTCCATTGCCAATGCTGCTGGCTTACTTGTCAGTTTGATTGTGGTGATAAATTGGCATGCACCAAAAAAGACAACATTGAAAAACATTTCCAGAGCAAACGCTCAAATTTGTTGAAAAGTGCCAAACTGGAAATGAGCAAAAAAAAAAAAAAGAAAGAAAAGAAAGCAGTGCAGGCATACTTAAAAGAAGTGGATCAAGTCCAAATTCAACTACTGCTGCCAGTCTTGTGGTAACTCAGGAGATATTAAGGCTGTTCATAAACACAGAATACGCAGATTAATCACTCATTGAAATATCAGAACATCTCTTCTTGTACTTAAAAAAAAAAAAAAGCAAAAAAAAACTTGAAATAATTCAGAAAATTAGAGTTGTGTTTCTGCAAAGAAACACAACAAGGATAGGACAATTGAAATGACAACAAACATAATGGTTTAGCAGACTTGTTCAGCACCAGCAGACTCAGTCACTTGTGATGAGTCAAGCGATGGCTGCTATATTGAACAAACAGCACTGTTGAATTACTGTATGATGTGCAGGCTTGGCATTTTCTTTTGTCATGACACACAAAAAGCAATACAATTTTAACAGTTTTACTTATTGTATGTTATTGTAAGTTAATCAAATAGGTTTTACAGCTCTTAAACTACTTTATTTGGTGGGAGAAGGTGTTAAAAATGGCTCTTTTATTAGTAAACGTTCCATACCCCTGGGCTGTGTCAATTGATTGTACATAGTTTATGGACTTTGACATGTAGGCTGAAAAAGCCAGCACATGAATCATTATCCTTTTGGATGACTGGTTATGTGACTACTGATGACAGGAGCCTTAGCTATCCTTTTACATGAGGTCTTTTAACCCATTTTTAATTCTAAAAGTACTGAAGTACATCTTTAATTTAGACCGATATATCTCTGGTATTGATGTGAATGGTTGGTTCTGATCACATTTAAAAATCAAGTAATACAAACTGTGAGTCCAGCAGTAAGACATACTGTAAAAACTGAAAGATGTGCAACGACCAAAGCGGCTCTAGGGTGGCATTTAGAATAATCGGAATGATCCTCAGTTATAGCAGAAATCGTAATTATTATTTATTTGAGTTGAGTTTCTAACCTTGTTAACATGTCTAGAAGATATTTGTTCATATGTTGCAAGACATGTTGTAAGCTAAAACAGCCATCAGTGCTATTGCTGGGGACTTCTGCTTTGAACTTGCAGAGTACCACCAACGGTCTAAGAAAGCTAAAAAAGTTAGCACAACTTAAGCAATAGACGAAGCCCCCACAGATTGCTTGATTGTGGGCCAAGAGCTGCGAAGACCAACAGCTGGGAGGACAGCAGGCTAGAAAAGTTAGGAGAGCTGCAGACCAGTAGAGACCACAGCCGGTCCAAACTCTTTGGGAGCTAACAGACTGGGAAGTTGTAAATTTTTTTACATATTAAGAGAGCACATGAGATATTAATAAATACTGGTGTGGGCCTTTAACATCACTGTTTCTTAACCATGGGAAAATTCTGCGAATATCTTTTAAAAACACTTTTTTTGCAATGAAAAAGACTATAAGGACTAATAAAAAGCCTGCAGAACCTATATTCCTTGTGATTTATCATTGATCAGATCAGCGATAAATCACAGTACCAGCACTGACTTATCGTTTGCCCCATCAGTGGCTGACTTTTTTTCATAGTTTTAAGTTTGATCTTTTTTTTACCATCTTATATACTTGGATGACAGCAGCACAAAAACACGGACTACTTTGCAAATTAGCCCTTGATTTCCACCCGACGCTCTGATGTGATCTGATAAAACACACACAAACTCCATCCTTATACTTTAAAACAATAAAGAGGGATAAAGAGGCCTTGAAAATTTGAACCTAAGTAACCTGACAAAAGTGTTATTCTAGTTATGAGTTGGGTTATACTGTGACAGTAAAAATATGTTGGAAGCCTGGCAGGCTTACTGCAAATGGTGCCCAGCATAATGCTTCCTCTAGCTTTCTTTACCTCTTTCATACACACATAATTCTGTAGAGTCAGTGAAAAGAGGAGAAGGGTATTTGGAAATACCATTTCTCTCATGAATTATTCAGGGAAAGAGCTGCTAACTAAACTGAGAATCTAAGTTTGCTTTTATGTGGTTCGCTCAGATTATTGAAACGCTAAAAATAGACATGCTGACGCCTCACTGAAGATGATTAGAAATAGATCATTTAACAAACTACTTTTGTAATCTTGCTGCTTTTAATGATTTGCTTGTGTTTTTCTGCTATTAATGTAATGGATCTACCAGAAATGCCTAAAGCCACTTCTGGTATCCAGGGAGGATGCCTAGTGGGAGTACCTTCATTAACATAAGATCAATGCTTTTAAATCAGCTTGTCTTGGATTTTTCGTTGTGCAGGCAGTGGTGTAATTGAAGTCTCCAATTTCCTAGCCGCATTGCATGTCCCTAGTTGTATATGTTGCTGTCCCCTGAGTTGTCAGTATGTATGTATGTTGTCTGCGCCCAGTACCTGTAACTCCCTCAGTAATATGACTCTAAAGTGGCAGTGTAAAGGGAGCAAGAGTTATTAAAAAAAGATTTGTCCTGAGGAGAACAGGAATATTAGCAGATTTCCTATGGGTTTATGCAACGATAGACTGAAAAGCCCTGTTTCCATTTCTTTTTTTTCTTTCTTTTTTTTACATTTCTACAGGGAAAAACTGGGAAATATATTTTATTGTTGTTCCAGTCCTACTGATATGATCCTTTAGGGCAAAGCTTGATACACTGCAATCCACCAATTGGTTGAAAGAATCGTCACTTTCCGCGAGACTCATCAATAAGAACAAAGCGTGTGTTTTTTGTGTTGTTTAAAGCTAAGAAGAATGACTGCTGGATGTCCACAATTCTCATCCTTTGTGTTCGAGTCACATTCTTCCTTATCATTTAAGGATGGCGTAGTACCACTATGATGTCATGCTAATATGCAGCTATGGTTATCCAGCTTATATCCTGCCTACCAGGTAAGGGTACGGTTGGCTGTGGAAATGCAACAGAGATCAGGATTTTACCAAACTAAACTGCCCCGTCTCCAACCAGAACTCTACTAAAGATAATTGTCGAAAAAGACCACTTTTTGTTTTCTCCTGTTTAATGATGCAGAGATATTTTATACATGTTTTAATTTACTGAGAAGTAGAGATGGTTAAATTTACTGTGCATTTTGCATCGGGTTGCCAACTAAACGTAAAAATCCAAGCATTCAAATACACACAGTTGAAAGAGGTTTCATGTACTTATATAATGCTCTCCATTTTCTCTCCAGTTTATTAGGAGAGTTATGTTCTAAAAATGCTAGACCGTAAAAACAAACTCTCTAAATTATGGCCACATATTCACATTTAGATTGATGCATTTCCATACTTTGAACCAGGTATGTGTAATGCAACATAGGAGCATATACGTGCAGGTATGTAGAGGTCTTATTGGGTTAATAAAGGCTGATACTAAACACTGACACTTTCAGCAACTGTAAAGGTTAGAGAATATATTTCACACAGAGGGTGTTAATGAAATGTCCATACCTGCAAAGACAAAACACTGAGATGTCTTGGCACACATGCAAGTTCTGCTCATGACGAATGGTACCCTCCTCCCCCGACAACAAACAAATGATATTATCCACAGTGTGTCATACAAAGATTTTGCTTCAATATATGGCTTTTCTAGACCTTTCCAGTGTAACCTTTTTTCTCTGCAGAGATGGAGCTGACAGTTCAGCTGTGCATAAAGCAGCTAGTGTGTATGTGAATTGGGTTTAGACATGAATAGAAAAGAATAGACCATTGAAAAGCATTGTGGGTGCAGGTGCGGGTTACTGAGATAATTTGGAGACAGGCCAGTTTGGGAGGAGGTGCAGACAGCTGTCCTTACCTGCCTGCTCTTGACCCTTGAAGATGTAGCTATAAATAGCAACAAAAAAAGAGGATTTCAGCGAGAAATGACCAAACCATTACTTTTATAAAGCATTGATAGTCAAATAGCAGTCCCTTTTTATAAGCTTAGTTTAAATGGAATTAATCTGTATTTATAAGATTTGGCCTTATTTATGCTAAAAATATATCCAATAATCATGATTTTCCTTCTGAATATTTCTTACTGGAGAAAACCGATGAGTATAAGGGTTTTCCTTTTATTTCAGGCTGGTCTACCATTGCCCCACCGATGCTCGCTTTCCTCTACTGCTTTGCTCAGATTGGACTCGACTGGACTTCTCACCCACCGTGAGTCACCTTGACTTTGTATCACAGTGAGCATCCCTGCTAAACGGACCACCAGAACAACCTGCTGACTCCAACGCCTTGTCCTCACCAGCCACATATCGGTGGCGAATCTGGCTCACATCCACAGAAACTGTCCAAACACGGCTCCCCAAAACCCACAGGACTTCACAAGATCTCTTTAATAGTTGAGATGAAAGATTCCTATACGCTGTGGAAAATGTAACTGCACACAAACTAATATGATTTGTAATGCTGTTTTTCAAGGCAGTCTCTGATGGCTGCCTCAAGGCACACTTTCTATTCGGTAAGCTTCATCAAATCACTGTTACTCTATAAGACTGTAAAAAAAATAAAGAAATATGGACCAGGGCCCTGTCTTGCTTATATGACTCTGATAAGGTATTGCTCAGTGGTGCAGTAAGCTGGAGAAATTTCATGTTTACTGCCCTCTTAGCTTGCCACCAAACCTGTTGTGCATTCAGAGGCAAAGAGAAGAGCAGCAGGAACCTTATTTCTGTCATTGTTTCCCTTTTTATAATATGTAACTTGATCAAAGCAGAACTGCATGGATAGAAGAAGTGTTAGAAAAATGTAGAATAACTGATCTTTTGATTGAAGACGGTCCAAGACATTTGTTTACTGTAAACCAGAAAGGAGGATTTATTTTTTATAATTCTTTAAGTTTCAGGCCTATAATTTTTTTTCTTTTCTAAATCTCTCAAACTTTTCAATGCCACAGACAAATTTAGCAAAAAGTGATTTTTATTTTAAATGTTGTAATTTGAAACCTGTGCAATGCTTGGTTATCAAAGACTCTAACATGGGGTATGACGACACTTGGAAATGTGATTAACAATAACATCACAATTTCCCTTAGGGGATCAATAATATCTATCTATCTATCTATCTATCTATCTATCTATCTATCTATCTATCTATCTATCTATCTATCTA
>JBBBVU010000017.1:21774023-21809320 GCA_037177055.1 Atherinosoma microstoma
TCAATAATATCTATCTATCTATCTATCTATCTATCTATCTATCTATCTATCTATCTATCTATCTATCTATCTATCTAGTTTAAGGTCAGACACTGACATACCAAAACAATACAGTTGTCTATTTTTATTTATTTTTCAACAAAGTTTGGTAGCTCATTGGCTGAATAGATGATTGATAAATCACTCGTAAATAAATACTGTTACAGCTAAGCCACAATATTTAACAGTATGTATAAATAGAAGATATCGATACTTCATGTATCTCCAATGGGAAGCTGTATTGTTCCAGTATAATAGATGATGTGTCAAATAGATAAGAAGAACAAGAACAGTCATTATCAAGAGTCGTCATGTACAATAGTATATCCAGGAATTTTCTAATGGGGTGGCCAATATAAGATATAGATTAGTGTGGGGTGGCCAATCAATACATTTCACTTACTGCAATGTCAGCAGGATCATTGTTAACTTTGGTCAAAGTCCGTGTGTGAGATTAAAACAGCTTGAAGCTCTTTCCAATGTCAAAAACAAAACTCATTTTACAGATTAAAAAAAATATTTGACAAGATATTCTTTTTAAAGAAGGTAATTAATATTACAAGCACAAAAATGTCTTTGTCTCTGAGCGGAATGTTACACAAGATATCCAATCAGTTCCAGGGGATCCAGAGCAGTCTCTGCTTCAGAGCCTGCTGTCTTTATGAGTTTGTTTAGTTTCGTCCCTGGCTCTGATACCGGTGCCCCAAAAGATGGCTTCAAAGCAAGCTCCACCATCCACTATAAACTTATTTGTTAAATACACCAGAAAAATCAAAGAGCATGATCTATCCAGTGCTGCATGTTTTTGTCCAGATAATTCATTCATTCATTCATTTTCTGTTCTGCTTAATCCAATTCAGGGTCACAGGGAAGCTGGAGCCTTTTCCAGCTATTATCAAGCGAGAGGCAGGGTACAACCTGGACAGGTGGCCAGTCCATAGCAGGGCCTGTCCAGATAATAGTGGGTTTAATTAAGCAAGTTCCTTAAAATGATGGTCATCAGCTCCAGGATGGTAACCAGACTGTAGCAGTTCCTGAAAAATGATTCTTGTTTAGTTAGTTGAGTTTATAAAAGTCTCTTTGTGACTTTCATAATGTGAGATGTTACCACAACTGATTTGCTGTTATTTAAGAGATGAAATGGGATTTCTTTCTTTTTAGGTACCTAAATGGCATGCCTTTCACTCCACTGGAACCTTCTCGTGACTCATGAAGATTGTAAAAATCACAGATAGCTGATCTGCACAAATTTTCATGACCCTGGGGCTGACACCATATGGACTTACAACCTTGTTCCGCTTCAGTCTCTCCAGCTGCCTCCTCACTTATTTTCTGGAAACAGAAGAAGGGGAGGTCTGAATATGTCTGTATTAATGTCTATACCTGAGGTGCAGAGTAAGACTGTTATAAACCGCCGTTTAAACCCAAATAAAAGGCTCACACCTGAACCCATTGTTATGTACAAGCTCTAAATCAAGCTCACCTTGCTCCTGTTCCTCCAGGGCAGACCAGGCTTTGAAACTGAGATGAAGTTTCTTTTCTGGCCAGTGTCCACATCATTAAAATGTAAAAAGATGAGCACAGCAAAAACTTAAAATACATCATTTTCAATCTGGTAGTTAATCCTTATACAGTGGATAGATGCACAGATATACTGCACATATAGCTGGACTGTCATTGCATATAAAACAACATGACTTTGCAGCTGCACTCCAAATAGTAATGAGAAGTGAATGAATAATTATAGTCATAAAAGTCAGTCATACGAACAGTGGGTAAAAAAAAAAAAGGTTTAAAAAAGGGTTGCATGATTATGTATTGCATTTCGAGTGCATTTCACTAGTCTATTAGCTGGGTGTATGCATGTTTGCTTATGATCCCCCCCTTTTTTTTTTTGGTTAACCTACCAATAACTCAAACATAGAACAAATATAGTAACTCAGCAGATGAACCACTGTTGTGTCTACACATAGCAGGCAACTTACACACACTCACACAAATTCTAACTTTGATCTGTAGGCACCCTGTTGCTTGCAGGTAACACAGTTTGATGGATTTAAGATTGTGTTTTTTGCACTAACAAGAAGGTTCATAAAGAACTTGGCACATCTCAGCATGGCATGCAGTGTGCCCTTACAAGCTTTAGGAAAGTGGACGAGTGGAAGAGAAAAAAAAGAAGTGCCAGGCCTATACAACTCTTTGCAGCACATAAACAGTATGCAAGTCCAGCAGAGACATGACACGGGACCTGAGATGCATCTGGACCTTCAGCTTATCCATCAACAGATCACCAAAGCCTCATCAGAACTGTTCTCCATGGAAGGGTGACTGTAAAAAGTCATTTTTAAGGAAAGTACAGAGAGATAGAAAAGGCTGAGGTATGTCAAATGACACAAGAAATAGACTTGAATAAGTGGAAACCGATCTGATGGAGTGATAAATCCTCCCAAGAGCTCAGACATCAGCATTTTTGAGATACTGTGGGATGATCTTGACAGAGAGCAGAACAAAAGGCAGAAAACATATGAACAAGAGCTTTGAAAGGTCCTTCAAGAAGCCCAGAGGATTATTCCTTAAGACTCTTTAAAGAATTTACAAGGGGGTGCTAAAAATGTAGACTTTTTTTGCCTCATATGCCATATTTCCATTACTGTTTTCACATTTCAATAAATCTATGCACCTATTTCTTGTTTTATAAACACAGTACTGTAATAATTAGTTTCAGTCTCAGTCAGAATGAGAATGCACCGCCTGATTTAATGAGTAAAAGTTTAAATCTTCGATAACTTTGACCGTATACAACAGTATAGTTTGCAACTATAGGAAAAAGCTTACCCTTGCTTTTTCTTACAATTTCTATCTTAGGGAATATAGGGAAGGCAATATAATTAAGATCCTTGTGCTCTATCGTGCACAAACAGCTTCAAGGTATTGCTTCAAGAGAATTGGTTTAAGACTTGATCCTGTTTCTCAAATTGAGCACTAAAATGTGTTTGTTTTTACCAGAACTTCTCCGTTTTAATATAATAACACGCATGCTATTCTGTCAGCGAGTAATTAGTATGGTGCATTTAAGAAGGTGTTGTTCTGTTGAGCTTTGGCCACTTCCATTAGTTAATTTCTGTGTTCAGGATTATCACATCTGTGGCAGTAAGTAGGATCAGTGCGAGCGGGGGTCAGCGAGAAATCCTCTTAAATGAGCACAAAAACTGTGAGGTTTATCTGACGTAAGAAGATCAGCAGGAGAATACACCTGCTGAGTTACACCTTCCTAGAGATAGAGATGCATCCTCACCACCAGCAGAGGAGCCACAACACATCAAGAACAACAAACGCAACACGATTTATTCCTCAGACAGGGTGCAGTATGTATAAAATATTTATTATGAATAGTAATACAGTATGTCACAGTTCATAACAAAGAGATCCCATTGTGCTTGAAATAGTACATTTCTCATTACAGGACGTGTGAACATAGAGGCATGTGCATAATACATAAACCGTACACCAAGTTCAAACATTGCTCTTTTTTTATTAAGAATCTAAACATTGCAGTATAGCTTGTGCATATGTATATATCTGTACCTTTGGGAAGGGTTTTTAGGCAGCTATCTAAAGCTGACCATAAAAATAGATCTTTATTCAAATGGTTTCAGAGGAGCAACAGTAGTTTGGATTATCAACACCATTTTTCTCTCTGCAGGCTGGAAAAGGAGTTTGGGGCAATATTATGAAGGCACAGGTTTGCATGCTTCTGAGTCGCAATCAAAGGTAATGACTTCAGTCATTTCTGGATAATGAGAAGATGAGGTGCGGTTGCTTTTTTTTTTATTATCATTTTTTGTCTCTGTTTGGGTATTTATCTATAAATGATACGGCAGAGAGTTAAATATTGCTTCTTGCCTTTTAAATTAGAGTGGATTTGACCCCATTCAAGCATATTTATGACCAGATTTGTTTTCGTTTTTTGGCAAAAACATTTAAAGTGTTTTATTGATTTGATATTAAAAACAATGTGATTGATTCATTTCCTGTTGGAGACAGCAGAATTTAAAGAAAGTCAAAAAACTGTTAATTTATTGTTCAATAAACATGAGAATTCAATATGTGCAACACAAGAAGCCAAACTTAATACAGTCACTGGTTTAAAATGAAAGTCTAAGTAGTTTTTTTTTTTCCTTTTATAAATGTTAACAGTTTCGTCATTCATGTGTGTCATTGGTGGAGTTTAACAGCAGTTTATTTTTATTTTATTGAAAATATTTCACCTTAAATAACTTAAAGAAAACAGTTTACATTGTTTAAACAAAATATCTGTTGAAAAAAATCTTGAGTTGTATTATTACAGAAAAAAGAAAAATATCAGCTCTTCATTAAGGTTAATAAGTAAATGCAGGTGTTTTCTTCATTCATTTTTTCATTTATGTGACATTGAAGAGTTTTACACTCTCAGTTTTCACAATATTTAACTTGAGGTTTAATCTTAAAACTGACAAAAACTCAGAATCTACACAAATTGAACAATAGTCCCAGCTGTTTTATCAGTTACGACTGAATTTACCTGCATAAAACAACCATACAGGCTCAACTAATCTGCAATATATTTATTAGAGTGAAGAGTTTTTGACACCTTGTGGTTATTTCCATGTAATTTGACATGGAATTAAGTGGACTTTTTGGCTGCATTCAGGTTCTTTTTAAAGTTTTGAGTAATGCTTTACTATTAAGGCTTGGTAATTCTCGGCTGGAGGGCGGACACAGACAAGGGATCCTGTTCAATAGATTGATTCAGAGAAAAGAGACCTCATGCAGAAAGCTGGCAGGAAGTTACAGAGTGAAGTAGATTTAGTGACTAGTTAAAGAGTGTTAAAACAGATAAATGGAGAATCTGGTTTTTTTATTTTTAACCATAAGCAGTTGTTTTCACATTTTATATTTTATGCAAATAAGACATCTCCAAGGAGCCAGTTAAAACTCTGCTTTGAGTGGATTCTTTTCTTTTGTTGAACCCACTCATCATAGCACATTTACTGCAGCAGTTGTTGTTTTTGTGCTAGACTAATAACAGGAACTCTACCTTTCTTTTTTCCTGTGGATAGGCTTTTTAGATGTACCCATGCTTTAGTATATGTGGGCTTTAGTTTACAGTAAGTGCAGCTGGTTTTGCCCGGATGCTGTTGACTCAGTTGCATAAAGCTGAGCTTAAATTTCTGTAGTTCAGCCAGCAGCCCATGTATGTAGAAAACATCTCTGTGGTATCAGTATTCTCATCTCACTCTATGACCTCTTTTCCAAAAATGTCTAAACTACACCCTCAAACTGCTCTAAGAATACAACATGCTGCAAACCTGTACTTTTGTATTTGTCCTGAAAGCCATATCAAAGCCTAAAGCACAGAACAGTATGATTTATTCTTCCTTATTTATTATTCTTACAATTTAAAACTTTAAGGACAGTTTTTTCATTCGTCCATCTGGCATATGCGTCTCATATGAATCAAACATATGAAACTTGGCTTCTTTAAGATTGCAGTGGTTGTGTCTGTTGAACTTCATAGTTTTAACCTCAACAGTAAACATTTTTCCTCAATAACTTTCATGGATTTCCCTGATAAGATTAAAAAATAACTTCATCACATATTTTTTTTAAAGAAATCAATCTATTGTACAAATGGTTTTTTTTTAACATCTTAACAATTATTATTATTATTAACAATTTAAATATCCTATCAAGAAAGAAGATCATATGATAATGTAACACATTTTCATCAATAAGATTCAAATCCTTGAAAAGAAATCTAAGAACAGCTTTTGTGCTACTTGGATAAATAATTTATCTGCTATTACATAATTTCTATTTCCTTTCTTTCACTAGAGTGACTAAATTCCTTAGTGTTACTGTCTGACCTCTTTTTCTTTCCATATGATTTGTGAACGTTTTACTCATGAGCAGCAGATTTATAAATTACCTGTGGTAGAGAGGCCACGGTGAGGCGATTTTTGGGCTATTTCTATTCTTAGATGGAAATTCTCGTGAAAGCGGACCCAGTATGACCCACAAACACTGGCTCTTAACCAAACGAGTTCTCACTTCTGTGAAGACATGCCCATTTATTTTTAGCAAACTGAATTTTTGATGGAAATGGAGGCAACAGAAAACTCAGCATCTTCTTTTTTCCACTCAGCCGTGTCCATCTCAGCTTGTCCTTTGTCTTGTTATGAGATAAAAGCATGCAGGGAGCATAAATTATCCAGATGAATAATAAATAATATATAGTTGTGTTGTTTCTTTTTTTTTTAACAAATCTAAGAATAATTCTACTGTATACTAAATATAGATTTAGCAAAGCTCCTGCTTCTACAGTGACAGAACTGACCTAAAACCCCTTTAGAGTTATGGTGTTTTATTTTCTGTTATTCAGCCGATTTTATGTGTGTTTCTGTTGACTGCAATCCATCAATTTTGGCCTTTTATTATCTGCAAGAACACTTTAGATTTAAAAATGAATCATATGACTTAAATCTGAAACTTTTTCCTATTAGTCTTTGTTTTTAAAGGACATATACTGTATTGCTCCACGCCACAACTCACGGTTTTGATTTACTTCATATTTAATACACATATTTTTTCTGAACTGCTATCTCTGTTACCAGAATATTGCATCTTGTTTTCCTTTTTTTTTCCTGATAAAAAGATTTCTGACAGTGCATCCATGGATAGAAAGATTTTGGTTAACAGTATCATTTAGTGAGATAAAGTTTCATTTTGAAATGTATTGTGTGATGATGCACAAATATATTATAGGTTCAAGATTCATGTGTTGGGTGATGTGACACATGAAACAATCATAACATTTGAATGAATTTTGTTTCTTATGGAACTGAAATAATGCTTATGTGTAAAACACAAGGACACTTTTAAAGAAAAAGTCATGAAATAAAACCAAACAACTAGCGCATTTGATTCAGTTTGACAGGATAACCTAGCCAAAGCTGCTGTTCATTATAAGAAAAGAAAAGAAACAACAATGTTTTAGGAACTAATAAACATACAACAAAATCTCCCATTAGTTTCATTTACAGCATCCCTTGGTGTGTGGATGCCTAAACTCGTTTACATGTAAAAAGAGCTGCTAATTAATCTTGATAAATGGGCTTAAAATGATTTGCCAAAAAAACAACAAATACCTCAAATGAAATCTCTGTAGGTGTAAACAGTAACTTTCCTGATATTATCCCAAAACTTTTTACAAATTGTCTCTCGACAGCAAAAAAGGAGCAATAGTTTTAAGTTAATGGTTGAATACAAAAATGTCAGTAAAATCCTCTTTAAAAAAATCATTTACTTTTCATATCTTTGTAGAAAAAGATAAATTTACGCCAGTGCGTTTAATGGTGCAACATTTCAGTTCATGCCATTAACCATGGTTTTGCAATATGTACATAAAGTTTTAAACACTGACTATAAATACATAAATGTAATGCAGTGTAATGTAAACATGCATCATTATACAATTACATGTAAATGTAAACCTATTTCTTTAAGGTGATAGTTTTCTTTTTTATCTGGTGTGAATTGGCAATTGTTCAAACATTATGCTCATATACTCCTGTAGATGTCCCCCAGTTTTATTGATATTTTAGACAGTCTGCATTTTAAACACTAATGCTGTCAAAATGACCTTCGTTTTTAACTTTGCCTCTTGATTTAGGAGATATCAAACATGGCCAAAATGTCATGTAATGAGGGAAACATGGAAAAGTAATCAATTTAAAAGACATCTTCATACTTTAGTGAAGAACTAACATAAGATCATTAAGGACTCTGTTATATAATTAAATATAACAGGGACAGCACATGCAGTACTGTTCAAAAGCCTCTTGAAGGCTTCTGGATATTGGCCAATCAGAAGAAAGTACGCTTTTAGGGAAGTAGTTCAGGAGACAGGTGGTAAAATGGCTCATTTAGGACAGAAAATGAATTAGGGGGCTGCATTAGGGGCCAGAATTAGATACGAATCGTAATGTGAATCATGCAAAGTGGAGTCCAAGAATAACAGCTGGGAATTTGCAAACATGAGGACAGAAATATTAAAACATGCTAAATGGCAGCTGGCTTTAAATGTAAAAATTCATGTCAGGGATCATTAAAGAGAAAAACCCTTGCTATAAGCAGATGCTAAAGACCTAGTGGTCTCAAACTCTTTATCAGAGCTTATACATAATATTTTCTTCAAATATTTTGCTAAAAGGCATTCCTTGTTATGTTTATGACAGTTATGAAAGAAGGGGCATATCCATAAACAGGACCGTTTTCTGCATTATTCAATTATGTATGCATCCCTGAAGCTAGAAATGCACGACTCTCAAACAAAACTGTATTATGTATGTGGCTGTAGTGTTCATAAATGAGACTAACAAATATGAGACTTCAGGAAAGATGGATAAGGACCTCACTACTGCCTGACTGGTTAGCATTTAAATTCATTTTTCATCAAGCACATCTATTTGTGGTTTATGGAAATTACACTGTAAGCTCTACTCAAACATGATTTTGGAAAATGAGATTGCCTGGCCAAAGTTATCTTTTGTATAATTCATAATCATCTTAGCAGCTGATTTAATAAGAGATGTGTTTGAAGAAATTACTCAGAGATAGTTTTAAAATCGTCCTATCTCACTGCCAAAGTGAAATGATGCAAATGACTCGCTATACGACGTCAATTAATGAAATATGCCCCATCTGCAAAATGAGGCTCATGTTACATATGACATGCAAATAATCTCATATGAATGATTCAATTACAAACCAATGGCTCATGCTGCCTCCACTGAAGCCTCCCAACAGAGATACAAGATCTGTCAAGATAAAATCAAACTTTGCTAATTATCTTTCCATCTCAGTGCGCTGGAAAAATAAATCAAACCTATGTACAAACATAGAGCTGTCAGTGTTCACTCCAAGTGTTCACTGCTACAACACCAAAGTCTTGGCTACAACCTTGACTTGCCAACGTTCTCTTGTTAACCAGCAGGTACACCCCTACAATAAAAGGCCGGCTGATCTTACAGACCACAATGATGCCTATAGATGGTGTGCCCAGTGCAGCCTCAGCTATCCAAGTAATTGTGATATTACTGGATTCCAGCTGAGTTCAGGGTTTACTGTTACCTGATAAGTCTTCCATCCTTCAAGAAAAGATGTCCTCTTTATCCAGTTCTGGTGAAGCAGGTCTAGAAATGTCAAAAAGAGGCTGCGGAGAGCCAGTGCTTGAATTCCTGACTTTGAGAAGTTTAAGTGCTTCTGCGAGTTGCGTCTCAAGGCTGGACATTCGAACATTCAGGTTCTTGAGGTCGTCCTTAAGCTCAAGCTTGAGTTCCTGAAGTGAAGCCTGAAGCGTTTGCTCAGGGATGGGATAAAACGTGTGCCTCGTTTCTGGAGGCTGAACGGGACTCCGGTCCTGAGGAGTCATGCGGAACTCACCTACTTTGTCCAGACGCAGGTCACTTTTGGTGATTCCACTGTCACACGAGTCCGTCTTCTTTAGAGATGTCTGGGAGTCATGTGCAGTGATCCGTTCAGGTAAAGTCTCCATGGATTCTGCTTTGGATACTTTGCTCCAGTTGTCGGCTTTGGTCATAGACTCCTTGAAGCGACCCCAGCCTTTGACTTTGACTGGTTCTGCAGCCCGGCCTCCGACCAAAGAAACGGGTGAGGGCACCTGCAGCTTTGCCTTTTCTGCGGGTATGCTGCTCGGTGGTGATGAAGGTGAAGGTGTTGAAGATGAGGGTGTTGCTGGGCTTTCAGTCACTGTGACAATGCTGGTAGATGTAATGGCTGCTTTAGCCAGTGGGACATCCACATAGACAGTGCCCTTCTCGATGTCTTGCTCGTCCAAATCGGGTTTCTCGGTGGCCATGCGGGCTTCCTTCTGCTGACGAAAGCGCTGAAAAAGTTTTCGTACTGGGTGGTCTGGGGGCAAGTTCAAAGGGGCTTCGTTTTTACGCCTTTGTCGTTCCTCCTCCTCTCGTTTCACATCACTGATCTTCCGGAAGACAATCTAGAAGACAATTTAAAGTACTAATGACTGAAACAGCATCACAATAGCCACCAACTAGATCTGAATGATAGAAAATATTGTTATTTGACTGCATATTAACAGCATAACTTTGAATGGCCTCTACACAAAGTTACTAAAAGTTAACAAAATTACAATTAAACCAAATCCACATCAGTTTCAGGTTCTATCATACTGATAGTACAGTTTGAGTGAGGAAGACTGACAATATTTCAAAAGGTGTGATCCCTTTAAATGTCACATTTACAGAGGCTATTCCCCAAACACAGAGAGAAAGTTCACATCAAGCCTCTGGCTTCAGTGGGTGACGCACATTACCACCCACCCACCCAGCTGCTGCTAACAGGAAACTGTAAATTAAGGCCAAAACACTTTAGATATTTGTTATTCTGTCCTTGTTAAACAATAAAGGCTTTTAAAATTCTTGAAAGTTTTGTACACCAAGCTCATGAATACTGGCATATTTACACACCGAGCCATACATAAAACCATATAAAACACATCTGACATAGTTACGCACTTTATTGGCACCAAGCACTTCATGACAAACTATGTAAGTAAAATAGGGTTAACTGGGTATTGAAAATGGTTTATCTTCTTTTAGATCTTTGGTTTCAGTATTGCCAGCAGGGTGTCAAACTGGAGCATAAAAAAAATTACTTTATGTTAGGAAGTAAGAGGAATTTTTATCATCCCTCCTGCTTTACAGCTACATTTGCCTCCTACTACAAATATCTGGGACTGATAGATTAATAAAACTCATTGAACTCGGTCTGCAAGCTTTCTGGGATCATTACTTTTGTTGGAGAACAGTTTAAATAAATGTAGCCTATATAAAAAACATAAATATACTTCTAAAAAATGACTTAATGAAAACTATTAGTAGAAGAATAATATAATAATTTTGGTAACAGTTTTAAAGTAAATAAAATAAAATAAAGGCGCCACATCAGCAGAGAAGATACAATGCTGGACTGGGCTCCCTGTTCGCTAATGCTAGCATGAAGATTAGTTGTGCAAAAATGAAAGAATCAGTCTGACACCATCATTTAAACTTAACTACGAGCATGTGACAGTTTATCTTATCCATATAAAAACTATGAACGGCAAACAATCAAACCTGCAGCAACATGTTGTATGTGTATTATATTGTTGTTAGTCTATGTGCAAGGCTAAGCTAAGCTAACTTTATGTTCAGGCATCAATTCACTCATTTTTATTCCTTTATTCCTATACATTTTTTTTAAAGGATCTTTATTTATTTTGTTACAGCAAAAACAAGTTGTCAATGTGCCAAATCTGGCCCTCTGCAAAAATATATCCCCTGCTTTTTGGCAAAATTGTTCAATTAAACAAGATATAATATTCCCGATTGTATCCAGTGATGTGTTTATTTTATGTAGTGATATCTAGTGGATTTTATAAGCTATTATATTGATAATGAATTAATTTTAAATGTTGAAACTTATCAAAATGTTCTTTTTTAACCTGAAGTGGCTTAACATTTGGCTTAACATTTGTTTATGTGGATTAGAAATGGACTGAGGTGTGATTTCTGAGGCAGAGTATATAAACACTATGTAGTTAGAATTTAAGGTCTGTGCCAAAGGTAGCCTCAGAGCATGTAAGAATATAACATCTAAACAAAATAATGCATGATATCAATTTAAAAACTCTGTAATAATTGTCTAATATCTAAAACAATATCTAAAACAAACCTAGTTTTGGCATTTCATTCCTGAAAGTTCTTTCACATGTCAAGCAAATTATTTTCAATAAGATGATCATTATTTTAGCTGTTTTTCATAAAAACCAAATAAGCATTTTTTTTTCAAATGTATTTATGTTTAATTGAAGAGGTGCTCACAGCAGCACTTTGTATTATTCTTAAGTGTTGTTCTTTTACATAGAAGAAAACAAGAGTGTAGCATATGGGGTTGTCATAGAGCTTCTCCAATATGACTAATAAGAAATAAAATAAATTCACTTGTAACTAGGCATGACGATAAAATAATAAATGAACAGTCATAAATCATCTGTGAAAAGGAAGACAGTTCATCTTATTTCATGCAGCCTATTACATTCCAACAGCTCAGATTGCTTGAATGCAGGCAGCCCACGCTGTATTGTCTGCTGTACTTTTCCATTTTAAAACACAATCTCAAGAGTTGCAGGAAGCATTTGGCTCATTGTTCAATCCATCTCTGGATTTCCCTGCTGTAGACATTCAGGAAGTATGGGACCCTGGTGAATCGTGACTTTGATGCAGCAGATGAGATTGCTTCTTTATATGCAGGCAATTCAATCTTGCGCTTAGGCTCACTTGGGCAGACTAACCGTATAAATGATGTAATGATTGGTAGCTACACTTATGTTGTTAATCACAGCTGCTCATTTCTGAGAGAAGGATATGAGAATGGCTTTAATATATGGTGACTATTTAATGGGACTGTTCAAGTGTTCACTTGTATGAGCTCAGGCAGCACAGATGGCCAGGACATCAGTAGCCTTTTTTATTTATCTCTAGGCTTTCAAGTAATTGAAAACAGGACTCGTACTATACTTTTATAAAAATCAATGTGTTTTCCCTGTTTACCAATAGCCATAACTTACGGTATTAATATACTGCATTTATATCACAGTACTGTGGTTTTCATCATCAGCGACAGAGTTCCTAAATTTCCCAGCTAAATTTATACGACCTTCATCTGCATGAGGGATATGCAACAAATGTGTATGTGTATTTAAAAAAGGTATTATGACATTCAGATTGCATCAGGGTCAAAAATTTAAAACTTGCTTTTATTACATCTGATTTGAATGGGTTGCAAATAGTATTTGTTCACTGGGATGGACTGACGACCTGTCCAGGATGTACCCTGCCTTTCACCCAGTAGCTGCTGGCATACGCTCTAACCCCCCCCCCCCATGACCCTGCGTTAGCATAAGAAAGAACAGATAATGGTTGGATGGTGTGGGATCATGCAATTCCTCATAAGTGTATACTGTAACTTGAATTAATAATATCATTATTATTATCATTATTATATGTAGGAGAGTTAGCAAACACTTATGGATAAATGGATATATTGAGATTTTCTGCACATATTGTTACATGATTGTGTTTAAGATTTTCTCACTATATCTGCACTTGCAGCTTTGTTCTATTCTGTTTCACATGCGCCAAAACATGGCTTCTTTTCAGCAACTCTTCCTCATCTTCCTTCTATTCTTAGGAAGTTTAAAAAAAACCATCCTTCTTTATAGCTGATGTTTGCTGTGTTCATGATCTCTCACGGTTGAATTCAATCTACTGGAACTCATCCAAGAGGAAACATACCAACTGTGTTAGAGATTGGGAGCACATTTTAACTGAGGGCAACTGGTGTTTCTAAATGAGGTACACTTTGATATATCATTGATGTTACAGTCAAGTGAAAGCAGCTCCAGATATTTAAGGTTAGGCTGCCTGTCCATGTGAAAAAAATCTGGCTCTATTTGAAAGTGACGATGGCAATTATTCTAGTTAATTAATTGTGCAGTACTAACATGGTTCATTTACCTAAAACTGATGCAGCCTCCGGCTACAGTTCAATAAATCCTGCCTTTTGAAGGCTGTCATTTTTAGCTTTCTGTTTTTTTTGGAAGTTGCAATTAGTGTTGTTGTTAAATGGTGAGGACAGTTTGTGTTTTTTGGAGAAGATAGATCATATACTATATGCATAAGAAAACTACCAACTTTTTAGTCAAGCGTTGTGTTGTTTAAGTTTCATTATCAGCCAAAAAATGCTAAATAAACTGATAAATAATGAATGAATGTCTGTACATATATTTCTATATCTCTATATTTGTCATGCAGGTGTTTGACACAATCTAGGTTGAACATAAGACAAAAAACTGCAGCGTAAAGCCCAAATCTGAACACAGTCTGTTGCAATCTGCTGAAAAACTCACCCTCTTTCGCAGGTTGTAAGTAAGCAGCAGGTTTCTGGAGAAGTGGTTAGAAAATGCCGTGTAGAACTCCAGCACCTTCTGTAGAGCGTCACGTTTAATGACGTGCAGGTCGCAGTAGGTCAGCGCTCTGACGTTGGCGCAGGCCTGAGCCAGAGTGACCTCCTTCCAGAAAACATCCCCAAATACGTCTCCCTTACCTGCAGAGAGAGGACACAGTGTTTAACCAGTGATTTCTCCACAAATCATGGTTTTAAGGGGCTATGAGCACATTTTGGGATGTCATGTTCTGTCGGCCTGTCTGAGCAGAGACGGGAAGGATAACTTAAAATTGCTTTTTATAAATCGTTTTCAGCAAGTTGCTTGTTTACAAGGACCTTTCCAGTACACAAAATTGTCTCATTTGCCAGACAAGAGCACTGTAAAACTTCCCTTTACTCCCTTGATTTGTTAAAAAGTGTATAAAATGTTAGTCCATCTGTAAAACCTCATTTGTTGTTATAATCTACTTTATCACACCATTATACTCAAATATAAAGGCAAATGCTGAATATCATGTTGAAATACCAGTTAGTCCCCATTTTAACATCATAATTTATATATGGATATTAATAAATCTGTGTAAATTTTATGTGTTTTGTCATCTTCTTTTAAGCCAACTTTTCTAAGTTAATAAACCTGTGGTTATCAGACTGTGACACAGTTTTATTTCCCATCACTTGTCAACAAAATAGGGTAAAATGTGTTTTTTCTACTAAATTTTACAATCTATATTTCTGGAGATCTATCAGGGATAATTCCAAAGTAAAAACATGATGTCTTTATGTTTGGTCAGTAAATAAAAAGTCACTCTTTAGGAAGGGCTGGTAGTGTACTTGCTCATTTTATGTATTTCTCAGTTACCAATGCTCCATAAAAGTAAAAAAAAAAAAAAAAAGACTTTGCTTGCCTGGTTGTGGAAAATCCTCTCCCAGTCTGACACATATTAACATTTAATTGTTACCATTGAATTATTAACTTGTCATTGAGGCTTTTTCCAGACAATTGGTAAACCCCTAAAAAATTCTGCATAATATGATGACATATAAACACATTTTTCTGCGTGAAAATAATCCCTTCATGTCATAAAAAGGCCTAATCCAACTCTACACCTTTGCCTAATATAACATGCATAAATTAATCAATATGAAAATTAGCTCCACCTCTGTCTACATTTGTTCCCTGGCTGCTGCTGCAGCTGCTGCTCCTCAACTCTGCTTAAACACTGTTGACTCTTCAGCTTGACTATGTCATTGAAAAGCTAATAATATGTTGCAAATATTGGATAAGCCTTGTTTCTGACTGCTTGATTAGCTTCTATTTAAAAGCACAACATGCCCATAAACCAAATTACAAACTTGATTTGAGAATTTTCACAGCCTGGCAACTTCTTGTTAAATGCTTTCAGCTGATCAATACAATAAATGATTTATAAACCATTACCACAATTAAAATTCCAGCTTTTGGGTGCTTTATGTAAAAACTGTTCACTCATGCATACATTTGATCAGCAGGCTGTCTGTTGTGACTCATGTTCAGCGCTATTTTGAGTTAAAAGGCTCAACATGACCATATTATATGTTCATATCATATTATTTGTAGCTTTACATGACTGAAAGCATGTCACTGGATGGCATCTTGAACATTAAGCAGTATATGACAACAATCACAGCAAAAGCATTAATTAAACCATCAAACCGTCATTTTTATCAAAATGATCCACTAAACAGCTGGTATTTATAGAAAAGATCTTTCTTGTTTGCTTGTTTGTTTGTTTTTCTTGCTGTTTCTATTTACAACGCCATTAACCTAATGAGAATGTGATTCATAGTTGCCTCTTCACAGCCTCCGTTCTATTAGCATCTCCATCCAGGTCAATGGTATCAGCTAACTATAACAATTTATCCAAAAAGGAACTGATTGCAGGTTGTTGTTGGAAAGCAGCCAAGATGTAAATGTGCCTCCCATCCATTATTCACTAATCAAATCATTTGTTACAATAAATAGTACGTTTTAAATACATTCTCAAAGTTTTTCCTATAATTCTTATAAATAAGATCAAATCTATCTGCAGCTGAAGAGCAGTTGGATCCTTATCAATGCTCACGGCCGTGGATCACTATACTTCATACTGTGTTCCTTTTCATCAAATCAAGTAAGGTCTTGTTTACTCCCTGATCTCAGGGCCATAAATCAAGATACTTGCATAAATCTGCCATATAACTGCATTGAGTAGATTTTTTTTTTAAATTGGTAGCAAATGCACGCAAGAGGTTAATGAAAACTACTTCAAATTTTTATTTAATTTACAAATATCAAACCAGCACTAATACATTTTCACTCATTTGGAGTCACAGGTTACCAAATCCAAAATCCATCCTCTTTTAGCCCTGGTTTTGGTCTCTACAACCACCTGAGGTAAATACAGTGGGTAAAATACATTTTGAAAACAACATTTTTTTCTGTAAATATATCTCTAATGGGGCTATTGACATGAAATTTTCACCAGATGTTGATAACAACCAAAGTAATCCATACCTACAAACAAACAAACAAAAATATCCAAAACTAAATGATGTGTGATGAAATGGAATGACACAGGGGGAAAAGTATTAAAATCTCTTACTGAAATGTATTTAATCCTTGATACAAAAGCCTTTGTTGGCACAGACAGTTTCATGATGCCTCCTGAAAAGAGAAACTAGTCACATGCATTGTTCACGTGTGATTTTGGATCGTTGCTGAAATGTCCACCGTTGGTTCATCGTCCTGGTAGATGGCAGCAGATTTTTAATCAAGAATGTTTCACCCTTTTCTCAATTATATTAAGTATGCCAGTACCACATGCTTAGAAACATCCCCACACCATGATGTTTCCACCTCCAAAGTTCACTGTTGCTATGGTGTTATTGGGGTGATGTGCAGTGGCGTGCAGTGCCATTTGTCCTCCAAACAGTGTTTATTATAACATCCAAAGAGTTTAATTTTGGTCTCATCTGATCAGACTGTATTCTCCCACAGGCTTGTCTCCAAATGTTGTGCAGCAAACCTTTAACAAGTTTCAACATGCTTTTTTTTTAGTAATGAAGTCTTACGTGGTGAGTGTGCATACAGGCCGTCGAGTGCATTACTTATTGGTTTCTTTTAAATAATTATATCGGGTAATTCCAGGTCTTTCTGAAGGTCTCTGACAATTTCTTTAATTAGAAATTGTGTGAGGAACACCTGGTCATGGCCAGTTTATGTTGAAATTATGTTTTTCCACTCCCAGGTTATGACCCCCAATAGTGCTCACTGGAACATTTAGAAGTTTAGACATCCTTCTGTAGATAATGCCATCAGTATGTTTTGCTCTTTACTTTTGCCCATCATGAGATGCTGCTTGTGAGACACCTTTTTGTAAGCCATCTGTGGAGACTGAACCAGCTGATATTAATTTGCATTGACAAGGGGCAGGATGGCTTTCTAATTACCAATTGATTTCAGCTGGTATCTTGGCTTTCCCTTCCTTTTTGCACCTCACTTTCTTCATGTGTTCAATACTTTTTCTCTGTGCCATTCCATTTCATTAGACATGACTTCATTTCTGAACTCATTTATGTTTGGATTACTTGGGTCGTTGCCAATATCTGGGGAAAATTTCATGTTAAGGGTAGCACATCCCAAATTGAAGGGAAAACAGCAGTACTCACATTAGTGCTGCTGACGTGAGATTGTTAATTTTAGTGTTGCATTCTTTACAAGTGATATGTAACTAGAAGTGCTTTGCATAGTGTGACTAAGATGATTTGACAATGACTAATTAGTTGAAGCCGACACCTGTATAGCATTAAGTGGTGGTGTATATATTCTGTGCATGACCTTGTCAGAATTGAAGACGCTCTAATGAAGGCTTTGTGCGGAAACGTGTAAGTGCATCTTTTATCTGTGATGTGAGCCAATAAACAGCTTAAATGTGAGTTGCTGCTGTTTTTCCTTCAATTTGGGATGTGCTACCCTTTTTTAATTTTTTTCATCAACTGTATGTTGCTCTTCAAAAGCTGCTTGCAAGAGACCCCCCCTTTTTTTTCTTTTCTAGAAAATAATCCTGTTGTTGAAATGATCATATGAAGGTGTTGGCACATACTCCACAGCTGGTTGTTGTTTTTTGTCTCTTGGCTAGGATGAGGTCAGGTCAGCACTCCTTTTTAAATGGATGAATCTATACCCATCAGGTCTCGGTATGTTTCTACAGGTCAGTGCTGCACTGCATCCACTGTTTTGGACCCCTGAAGACCTTTATTTCACACATTGTATCAAACCAGCAGCAAAACTGGTGGAGCTTGCTCTAAAAATCTATTAAAACTTGACCCAAGTCGCTACAGTCATGTGTTCAACACATGTCACCATTAGGAAAGAGTAGCACAAGTATTGATCTTAAGTCTCTGAGAACTTCAAGATCACAGTTGAGGGTTTTTTCCCCCATCTGTGCACAAAAACACTGAAGCACTGTCTCATGGATTGCAGTTATATAGGTGACCCTGCAGCTTCTTTTTTTTATTTAAAAACTGCACAAATATTGTAGGTCAGGAATGTCCAAAGTCAGTCCTCGAGGGCTGCTGTCCTGCATGTTTTGGATGTTCCCTACTGCAGCATTGAATGAGACTGATGGGTCAACATGATTGGGCAGAACTTGACAAGCTATTGAGGAGAGCCATTTATTTTGAATCTGGTGTGTTGGATCAGGGAAACATCTAACACCTCCGGGATTGCAGGAACGGAGCTGGACACCCCTGTTGTACATATTCACATTCTTCTGTACTTTTTCAATGTAATATCATATGTGGGGATCGACGTGGTGGTGTATTGATTAAAGAAAACAAAATCCTTATCAAATATTTCAGAAGCAGAGAGCTGACTGCATAGGATTCAGACAAAGCTGTAAATCCCAGAGTGTATATAAAGTGTAGCTGAGGGGGCTGTGTATCACACTGTGTTAAACAAATTCTTGCCCAAATCTTGAATCCATCTGTCAGCAGAAAAAGATCCGCAAGCAGCTCATCTTTCACTGCAGTACAGAAAGAAGAAAGTAAGGCGAGAGGTTTTTTTTGTTGTCGTTGCTAAGCTGCAAAACACTTATGCTCAAACAGTCCCAGAGGCCACTTTGACCGAACTGCATCTTTGCTGCTGTAAACCAATTTTGACTATAGATGTTTGTAACTGTCGACTATACTGTCTCAGCAGAGCTGCTACAAAGATCTTTGTCTCTGTGTCACAGTTTAAGACACCGATAACTCTGCATTATGAGACAGACAAGGCAGATTTAGGTCAGTTGGGTGAAAGGGCAGCCTTACTTTAACTGATTGAACATTTTCTATGTATTGTGTACTCGTTTGGCAAAAATATGAATCAAGAATTGTTTGTGAAAATGTTTTCAAAAGATCTGAAAAGTCTCTTCTGGACTTTATCACATGGTAAACCAATTAAAGCTTGAATTTACATGGAACAAAAAAGTTGAAATACTTCACTAGAAGCCATAAATCCAACTTGCTATCCTCTTCTTCTGACGCAACACAAAAACCAAGAGGGTAAACAGATTTTATTTCACTCCGTTTCAAAATTATTGTAAAGCTACTTCTGTTTTATGTTACAGGAAGTTGCAACTAAAGTGCAAAGTTAAACTAAAGCATTACTCTGAGCTATTTAAACTCTTCATTTGATAACTGAGAAAATCAGGAGTTCCTCAAAAGGTCTAAACTCACCTAAAATGGCCACCACTTCATCATCCTGAATGACCTCCAGGGATCCCGACACCACGAAACAGAGGCTGTCCACACTTTCACCAGCGTGGTAGATCAAGTCACCGGGAGCACAGTGGATTGTCTGAAACTCCATGGCCAGAGCTCTGAGACAGCCATCGCTGGCCAGCCGGAAAGCTGGATGCTCTTTGAAAACCTTGCGGTTTAGATGAACACAAATATCTGCTCTCATGTCCTTTGGGCAAATCTGCAACACCTGGAAAAAAAGAAAAAGTGAGAAGAGATGAATGTTAGAGAGGAAGCCTGGTGGAAAATCTTCATCTGGTACCCATCACAAGTAGTTGTACATCATAATGTGTGACATACGTAAAGGTTCAGTTTCAAGAACTGAAGCGTTCCTGTAAACTCTGATTATCGGCAAATAATGAAGGATGAATGTGTCTCCTCACCAAGAAGAGATGGTACTCATTTGATTTAGTGGTTCTGACCCGGGCTGCATGTTCACTGATATTAAAAATACAGATGGCTTTTTGCATTGCCTTGTTAATAGCTGTGCACATTAGTCTTTTTGCAGTGCTACAGGAGTGTCTTTATAAGTAAGGATATTATAGTTATGTTGTATTATGAAACAAAATGTCAGGGTACAGTAGTGGGTATGGAAGCAGGACTCAGGTGGATGTGGGAATAGATGGGTTAATGAAGAGAACAAAAGGCACTGCACAGGCTGGATTACTGCATAAGTAACACAAGACTAGGAAACCCAAACTAAGAAGCAGACTAATACTAACAAGGACCACAAAGATGACACTAGGGAAGACAATGATAACAATGAGGATATGGCAAAGAAGGGGTGTATATCTAAAGACAAGGACAAGAAGAAGAAAAAGAAGAAGACAAGTGCAAGATCAAGGAAAGGTACATCGACAAGGAGGAGCTGAACAAAACTAAGCCCATCTGAACCAGGAACCCAGACGACATCACAAACGAAGAGTATGGCGAGTTCTACAATATATATACATTTATATAAAGTATAAAGTAAATTGCCCCACATAGAGGTGGCTATATGATATATATTTCTGTGCACACACTGCTACACTTAGTCTGGCCACTTAGACCTATTGTAGCCTGTTCTCATGAGAGACTGCACAATAACTTGCTTGGTTCACAGCAAAGATAAAGAAAAAAAAAATCTGCAGTTTCACCAACAAAAAAAAAAGCCAGAGTATTGTTCTATCGCTAGATTTTCATTATTCATTTCCCTTTGATTCCACAAAGATGCAGGTTATGATGACGTATGTAAAGCATCTGCTCAAATTATATATAGTTCACACATGATGTCCTGCTACATGACAATGTACACAAAGACGGCTATAAGATGGCATTTCTCTGCTTATTTCTGTTCTCTCATCCAAGTGCAACACTTGGATACAGAACGATTTTCTTAACCCCATTGTCTTCTTGAGTTCCCTCCCACTTTAGATTCTTTTCTTTTCCTTTATTTTCTGCACTACTTCACTCACACCTGTGAATGGGCAGAGTTAAGAGAAAAAATACAGCTTGTTTAGCATGTCAACAAACTAGAGACACTGTAACGGCTTAGATAGAAATAACAAGGGAAATTCAACATTATCTTTCCAGAACTTTCTAAAAGCCATAAACCAGAGATCGGTCTATACGTTGAAGCTGTCGGTGGGAAATTTTTGGGAGCTGTCTAACACTAATTCTAATTTCCTGTCATCAGTGGTTAGTCAAGCTGAACTCAGTCTAAACTCAAATAAACAACAGGCCCGTGTTCTGTTAAGTAGGGCTGAGGGAGCTTATTAAACAAACACGCTGTAAAGTCTCCAATTAATTTCTATAGTATCTGCCACAAAGTTTCTGCTACTGTTCTAAAAACACTAATTAGCCGTCACTGAAAAACCAACACGTTTCTTCAGATAACATATCACTAGGTCAAGATTACTATTTACAGAATGAGTTTAGTCGCCATCTCATGATCGAGCGGCAGCATTTTGCTCAGGTACATCTCATCTACAGGATACTAAGGGCTCTGCCTTTAAAACAAACCTCTTTGAAGATGAATGCCAAGCGGAGAGGGATTATGTGCCATTTTTAGATCCTTCAGTGTGGCCTGCAGCCAGATAAATAAATAACACATTGATGCAATGCAAGCTTAAACGGGATTGATTTTGATTAAAAGTGAGCCATTAAGGTGCACAGATTCTGCTGGCGATAAAATCCTTGTTATTAGCTGTTATGCTTCTAATTTAAAGTGAAATAATAAAATGATTGGACTTTGGACAAGTGGATTTTAATTAGCTGCAGTGATATGAATGCTTTTTGGCTTCTAAACAGCAGGATGGCACCTGTTCAATCCATCTGCTTTCAGGTTTAAGCGCTTGATTTCCAAATGCTAATAAAATTTTAACATCATCTGAATTTAGCAGGTACACTAGAGGTAACTGTGGTGTACACATACCTGGGTGTTTATCTAGGCAACCAACAATTACTGTTTATTTTAATGCCTAACTATTAAAATTTTCCAAAGTTTGAATGCCTAACCTTAATGAGACACAGTTCATGTGTATAGAAGTTCAGTAGTAGAAAAAGAGGAAGTCAAAATAAATACAGGCAAAAAAGAAAGTAAAAAACAGCTGCGTCAAGGAGGAGGCTAGATCCCTCTCCCCCCCTCTGACCTCCTTATGGGACCCGTGTTAGTTTTGATAACTCAGCACAATAGAATGACATTTTCCTGTCGTCTTTTCCTCTTGGTGCAGCCAGTCCATCACTCACTGCTGCTGAAGGATAACTGGTAATTCCCTGTCCATTTAAAACTGAGTCAAAGGATGACCAAGCAGCAATATATCACAATTTGGAAAAGAAAATGTGTTGACAGAGCAGTCTCTAAAGCTTGAGGGCTGTGCCATTCAATATTTGTGGCAAGATGTTCCATATCACCCATAGGTTTGTGGTGTGGTTTGTAGCCATCTGTTAGGGCAGCAGCATCAGTACCAGTGACTAATAGAAATTAAACAAACAGATAAAGAAAGCTGCCACTATGCCAGGAAGCCCCTCAAAGCTGATTGTCAAAAGAAGCTGCTAAACATAATGGACATCACTATACAGCCTCCACATATCACAGTGATTAAACAACAAAGTGTGATCAGTCAGAGGCTTCTTCAGTTCTACTGCAACAAAGAACAGTACAATAGACCATTCCTCTTATACTCTATGACTATTTATAACAGGGATGGGCAACTCAGATTATACCTGTTTCAAATGAATGGGTCATTGTGCAGAACTTAACAAGCTGTTGGATCCATTTAATTTAAATCAGGTGTATTGGAGCAGGGAAGCATCTAAAACCTGCAGGACAGTGACCCATCCCTGGTTCATATTGACTCAGTGAAAAATGATTATTTTCTCTTTAAGGTTATTTAGGTAGATTTCAGTTCATTTTAATTCAGTTCAAAACCACATCATTGATCCTTATGATGTTTTTCTGGGACGTTGCGTCACATTTCAGCTTACAGCACCGTGTCACGTCAGCAGTTAATTTTTTCTTATCTTCGTGTGTGTGTGAGATTGTGTATGAAAGAAATTAGAATGATGTTTGTGTTTTTATATTGTTCTTATATTTGTTGTGTGAAGGCTGTTTTAATTCTCTTTTATGCATAAATTTGGATTTTGATATGTAAAGCACTTTGAGTTGCCCAGGCCTGAAAGGTGCTTTATAAATAAAATGTGATTTTATTTGATTTGAAGACGGATGCTGAATTTTCATTATCAATTATCATCAGGGAACGCCGCGCTGAGAAAATCTGCCAAAGTTCAGTAGTGTGGCTTTAAAAGTTCTTCTAAACCAAAGGAAAGAAAGCAGCGAAACTTTGGAAATTATTCTATACTTTATTCACACATGCTTCTGTTGTATAGTTGATGAAGAGACGCCTGCAAACTAGTTCAGGCAAGCAACTTGAACGGCTCTGTTGCTTCCCACATGATCTGCCTCACACTCTACATGCCCCTCATCAAACATACTTATCCAATCTGGGCAGTCTGTTTAAGCTGCACAGTTCCTGTCTCGCTCTCAGCTCTGGGTTAGAATAAACTCCCTCATCCCTCTAATATCAAAATGAGAAAACATTTAGGAGAGATGGAGTCAAAGCCTTAACGCCAAACTTCAATCATATCTTCTTCATAAACATTCACATATGAGTTGTCAGGCTGAAATATTTTAATATTTGCTAATTATATCAACAATCACTTTCAACAACAAGCAGCCAAACAAACAAACAAGCTGAATTGATCTTTATAGGTGCATTTTAGAGGAATAGTTACAGGAAAATTCCATAAAATCCATTTTCATTCTTCCCTGTTCAGTAATCATAAAGCAAGAAGGCCGGAAAGAGCCCATCTTTGCTGAGAGGTAACAAAATCCATCTCCACAACTACCTTATTGACACGTTATGTTTGGTTTGTTTAATCTGTACAAACACTGAATGATTAAACCAACAAGTTTTGCACGTTTGATGCTTTTCATCTCATCTGGATTGTGGTGACTTCAGACAGGAAGTTGTTTAAGTAAAGTGTTGTTTGTATAACAAAATTCCATCCGTTTCTAATGGAGGTGACAACATTCCAGGAAACGGTAATCGCATGCTGACATACCTTTTCAGTGTCTATACCCCGTGACATGGACCAGGTGGAGGCAATGTAGTCCATAACTCTCTCGCTCAAGCCTTTGGGCACCTGATAGAGTTTAAGGAAATCTCGGACGCTGTTGAGCATCTCGTGATAACGATTCGTGTTGGCGTACATCTGCTGGAAGATGGTTGTCACATTACCAAAGATAGTGGCATAAAGCAGAGCTGAGGGGAAAGAAAGAAGATAGGAAGGATGTGATGAGAACTTCTGAAGCAAAATCAAAGACGTTTTATTGGCCTTGAAGATGACGAGATCAATTTTTTAAGCTGTTTGGTCTCGAGAAGCAGATATGAAGGTTATATGTTTGTATGGAGTGTTTGTAGATTATCAAAAACTCCTACATTCTGTATGTGTTTAAGCCAGCATTGCATCAGAAGCAGTATCTTTCTTTTTAATCCAAGTTTCTCTGTTTCTACAGGCAGAAAAGTTAGTGGAAGTAACAGTGCACTGCCATATTCAAGTCTCTTCAGAGATGCTAAATTTAGTTAAATAAGTATTGACCAATCCAGATTTATAATGCTTACATACTGTATCTCTTTCATAATCATAATATGCACATGCTGGAGCTGGATTTCACCTCCCATCTTTAATCATGAATAGTCATTTACATAAAAAAACATTTTGCAGACACAACAATGAAAACAAAGAAAAGCCCATTTTTAATCAAATGTAAAACTGAGACATCAGTTAAGTGGAGGAAATAAATCTGCTTTAATTTGAAGACTCACTACTGAAATGACAAAAAGCATGAAAACCTCTGCAACGAAAAAGAAGGAGCAGAAAGATTGACTCAGTAAATTCAAAGCAAAATACCCAGAGATCAGTGTGATTGGATTACAATCGAAAGCGTAACGACTCACACAAACAACATGAGATCCAAGTTCCTCACACGGATTCAGAACAGCGCTTTAAAACCCTAAAGCAGTCGTTTTCTTTTACTTTCTTTCTTAATAATATTAATCTTCCAACATTAAAACATGAAAACAGAAGGGCTTTGGATTCACCTATTTTAGTCGATGAACTCCATGAAGCTCTCCAACATATGCCTAACAATAAAGCCCCGGGTCCAGATGGTTATGCAGCAGAATTCTACAAAGAATTCTAGACAACACTGGCACCCACTTTTTACAATATGTTATTGGAAAAACATTTATTTGTAGCACCCACAGTTAAAAAACATATATTTTGAAAACAATAATGCACATTTTTTCTTAACAAACACAAGCTTGTGTGCAGTAAAAGGTGTGCACAAGAGTTTTGGGCATTGATTTAAGACTTTTTCCCGAAGTTGCTCCCGTGTTTAATTGACTGCATGCTCCCAGTCGATATGTTGCTGAAATGCAACATAACATCGATTCTGAGCACTCTGAGAAAATTTTGAGTCAGGGCGGCTTCATTAGTTTAAGGCATCCGTCCTCCTCTCCATGCTGACGAGTCCTCCAAAACCAAATATGTCACAGAATGATTCTACCATCTCTGTGTTTGACTGCAGGGGTGGTATTAATGAGTTAACAAACAGAGCCTTCAGTCTGTTTCATCAAATCAGACAATTTAGCTTTTTCCTTTTGGCAATTTCTTTTAATGAGGAATGGCCTCTGTTTGAGCACTGAACCGTGAAGGCCTGATTATGCTCTGCCAATGGTTGCTGTTCTGGAAGATTCTCTCATTTCTGCAAAGGATTTCACACAAACTAACAAATGGCTTGTTAGAAATCTGCCTGACCAACAATATTCAATAATTTCCCTCTAAAAGGGATAAATAAAGTATTTTTCATTTCATTTCATTCATTTCATATCAAGGCCTTTATTGGTCTTTATATTTATACACTCCATCACATGATGTATCACACCAAATGTTCCCTCAGACTGCAGTTAATGCTTTGAATAAATCACATGGAAAATTAGGCATCATCAAATATATTCATCTAAATTCCTGTCAAGAGAAAAAGTACAGAAAAATTGTAGTGAAGTAAAAGTATCTTTACTTTGCTTAAATTCTACTCAAGCAAAAGTAAAAGTACCCATCTAAGAATCTACTTGAGTAAAGGTAAAAAAAGTACTGGATTAAAAATGTAATTTGAGTAAAAGTTACTTAGTTACTTTCATTATTGATATCACAAAGGCACATTTTTCTTAACGAAGACGGTTTTAACTAAACAATGAATATAATTTTTGGGATACACGGAAAAAAGCACATGGCGTTACACCGAACATCACCAAAGTAGACTGGCAGCGGAGATTGACAATCCATGACGGAACTTAACGGCATAATACCGTTCAAGGTCCACCCGCATTTAATTTTTTTTACTCAGGAACAGGGGAGATTTTTAAAGTGGTGAAGTAAAATTATTTATTTCAAAAACTACCCAAATTACAATAACTTGATTAAATGTAATTCATTACTTTCCACCTCTGGTGGCAGTGATATTTTGAGATTGGTATTGGAAAGGGTTTCATTTTGTCTTGTGCGAAGAATTACATGAAAAGCAACAGAAAGAGCAGAGCAGCACATCTGAGGTGGTTGAACTGGTGCAACAGCTGGCGCATGTGTGGGGATCAAAGCCATCAGATGTCTGCTCTGTGTGAGCAGTGCTCTCTTGGCACCGGAGCTCTAATTAGCCCTGCTAGAAAGGACGGAGAGGAAACATGCCAGCCAAACATTTCAATTATCTTCAGATAGTGACAGTAACCTGTGCGTGCACTTGTGCATGTTTGTTTATTTCACGGCGCACAATCAAAGTACTGAAAAACTGCATGGGGAATAATACTAATTAAAAAGTGCTCATAAACTCCTTGAGGGGGAAGATAAACCACAACTTTCATCCTTTTATTACATCACTCAGCTGTGCAGCCACGTTATCAAGCAGCAGGCTACTATAATACTCCTGCCTGCATTAACGCTGTTTGGCTGCACTTTTGCATTCATCAAAATCAGCAGAGTTCAGGTAAGATTCCCAAAAGTCTTAGCCTATCAAATCAAAGATGAAATGTTTTGAGGATGACTGCACCACAACAACGAGCCCAGATGGCAATCCTCACTTCACTGACAAGCAGGAAATGCTGTAACAAAGGAAACTCAACTAATCTGTGCAGAACAAAGCTCCAGCTAGTCGGCAACATCACTCCTCACACCTTACTCGCTGCTGTACACAACTTCATCGCACGCTGCTCATCATCAAACAGCTGGCTCGTTTGAAGGTAGTTAAAACATAGTTGTCAGAAACTCTAGCCCCCGGCCAACAGTTGCTATAGAAACAGGACATATGTATAGCCCCCACCCCCTCCAACGCTTTCCCATGCCACCCCGCAATCCCTCGTCACGCTGTGATCCTCTGCTGCCAGCACCGATCCAGTGCTGCTGGTAAAAATAGCTCAGTATCAGAGCATCCATATTTCATAAAGAACAGCCGTGGACTCCGCTAGATTGCATCTACAACCGAATCCTCCCGAGGCGGTCAGAGTTTTAGATATTTAAGATGATTTGTCTATCACAATGAACATTTTAGACAAAGACAAGTCTGCAAATGAGTTTAGACAGTTCCCTTGAGAATGTATTCATAAACCCAACAGCCAAATCAGAGAGGAAGGTGGGTGGAGGTGGGGGGTGCAGTCACTTTCTTGTTTCAGGGTTGAGATTGTGGCTGACAAAAGTACAATAGAGGTGAGGGGTGATTGCAGAGGGATCGGAGGGAGCGCTGAGCTAAATTGATCTGGCAGCCTCAGTTATTGCTCTGAGGTGTTCCTCTCTATGTGCAGTCATACATAACGGCCCCGTACTATGTCGTTTTATGATCCTTGTCAGCAGAAGATACACTATTAATGCTGAGAGTTGTGAAATAAATGCTGTATAAATGTGAACAGATTAGATGTTGTGCTTAAAGGTAAGGGAAAGATTCTGCGAAGGATTCTGTTTTTTTTTTTCTAAATTAAGTAACTCCAGAGAAATCGGTAGGTTAAACCACATTCTGCAAAATAATAAGACAGTATTCATACATAAACATAAACACTTACTGCAATTAGACCAAATGCTGCAGATTCTGAGACAAAGTCTTCTTGTTTTTTTGTTTTTTTTTTGTTAAATATTTTTGAGGTTTTGCAAAAGTATGCCTCAGAAAAGCTGAATAATTCAACATATCACAGAGCAGACTGGAATAATGAGTGAACGTGGACAAAAATGACTGTACTTTTGCATCAGTGTATTAAATCAGACTGAGTGGAGCTGAGTAAACTGAAAAAGAAACTGAAAGTGGAAACTCATTTGGGCTTTCTCTGTGTTGCATTAAATGTGCAGTGCAGTTTGTTACGTATACATCCAATATGAATGTATTTTGTTTATATTTAGTTCTACAAGAGGCTGTTATGAAACTTTGGTAACAGCAGGGAGGCAGTTTTCTGTTTTTCAAATTCAGATTTCTCTCAGTCATTTACATTTTTCAGTGAGAATTTTTCAGGGACAGTTAAAGCCTGCTAACATCAGATCTACATAAGAGTTTCCTCTTTTTGATTAGGATACATTTTTAAACTACATCTGACAAAAAATTCCCTTGATCCACAAAAACTAAGTAGACTAACATTTAGAAAAACTATTGTTTGGTATCTACCAACAATCAGATGTAATCAGAATTTAGCAAAAGTAAGTTTAAAATGACTCAGTCCTGATCTAGAACAAGAGCTCTGTAAAACTATAAAAAATGATGACACTACTGCTGTAAAAATTCACTTTCAGTGACTAAATCAGTTTGTTGATAATGATCCTACGTGTGAATCAAAATTTATAAAAAATCTATTCAAATAGTCATTATAATAATGATCACATGAATGCTGTTTGAAACTCCACTAGTAGTTGTATTTATACTGTTGGGAAATGCAAAAAACCCCCCCACAAATTTTCAGGGCCACCGCAAGCCATTTGGGTGCCCTAAGCCCAACTGCTTTGTGGTGCCCCCTCCACGCACACACATTTTTGAAAAATCTAATGACTATTACAAAATGTAAGTATGCATTCTGTGATGTTTGGGGTTCATTTTTATTTTTACCATAAAAAAAATCAGATTCATGATGGGCCTATGCAATTGGATAAAATAAAAATTATAATTCAAAAATTTGTGAAGAGACTTTCTAATAAAAAAATTTGGAATATAGACTAACAGCCAAAATAACAGCCAGATTTAGAGAAAAGATTTGCCTAAATGGACAAAAATGTCTACAATGATGCATAGTTTAATGTTTTCTGAGTTGCAGATGTAGTTCAAGACCAGTAGCCAGTATCACAAAATCACACCATAGAACTGTAAGATGAGAAGATTAAATCTCAACAAATAAACAAAGCTACTTTTACATTAGCGATGCCACCAAACATTAAATAGATAAAATAAAGGTCAAATTACTACAAGAATAAAAAGAAAATCTGAGCACCTTCGTCTTGAGTTTGATGTAAAGTTGAACACAACAGACCAGAAGATCTGGAGGTGGGATGGGCTCTAATCCTCTATGTTCATCATAATCAATAATAAACAATCAATACATTAGTTTTGTATTGTTTATATGGGTCAACATAGTTCATATTGGAACAGACTGGGACATATAACATGGACTTGTAATGTTCAGGTTGTTACCATGGTTACAGCATCAGTTCAGCTGAGATACAAAATATTCTGTTTACTCATATCTCACCTTTCAACCTTTAACCATTCATCCAGTCACACACATTCATAGATTGCTTCTTTTTCTACAACATGCAGCACTTTTTCTCTTCGATTACACACAGATGTGTGCATTGGAGACATGTTCTGGCTCTGTTTCCCGCCCAAGGATAGGCTACTTTAACATAGAGAAAGCCTGGAAATCAAACTGCCAACCTTCCAGCTGGAGGAAAAACCTTCTAATCACGCCAATCACAGAGATTAGATTAATTCCTCAAATAGCTTTGATTATTTAAACTCATAAAAGAGGTTTCAAGGTGGTAAGCTGCTATTTCTCCATGTACTAATTGAATTTATTGGCACATGGTTCAAATCCCGACTGCTTTGCTGCATCACAAAGTTAGGATCTGTCAAACAAAGGTCCTAAAGGTTTTGCATGAAGATGGAGAGATATCCAGGTTCCCAAACTTCACCTGCAGCGAAACAACCCAAAGCACCGTTGATCCTCCCCCATGCTTCAAAATGAAGGTTACACACTGAGGAATAGTGCTTTCATCTATCTGACAACAATCATAAAAAGAACAATTTGAACTCCAGATATTAAACTTTCACTTATCTGTCCATAAAGCTCTATTCCAGTCATGCTCAGTCCAGTGTGAATTATCCAGTTCAGTCTTATTGTTTTACAGGCTTATGACTTTTTCTTTTAGTTTTTCTGCCTCTTTTTCCAGACTGTTGATGGAGAGACTGCACTTATATGTGTCAATAAGTTTAGTAAGAACAGTTAAGCATCTGCCATGAATTTCTGACAGACAGAGAAACTTGTGTAAAGCAAGCTACCCTGGGCTTCCCACTGCTAAGCACATTAGCATGCACCCCAGTGAGATTAAGTACTGAGGGCCTTCTGAGCTACGTTTAATTATGTAGTTCGGAAGACTTCAGTTTTTTGGCGTTAGCTCTGTAGGTTTATTCACACACCGGCTCACTTTCTTGGCCTCTGAAGTCATTAAATATTTGTGTGCACAATTTACAATTCTGTGGGCATGAATTGCCAAACATTTAGCAAGGATATTTAATCTGGATTGCATATCACATGCATGAATTATGAATCTGTAAGAACGTTTATTAACCATTAGTATGGATTTATTATGGACTGGCCCTGCGGTATACAGCAATTATGATCTCATAAGCTCATATTGATGTTCATTTCTCAAAACTAATTAAGAAATTCTGTAAGTGCAATGTAAAAATGTGTGCTCAACACACTTTAAAGATGTAAAATTTCTAATGCAAGACTACCTAAAAAGATAAATATCTATACCTTTTAGAATAGAATAATAAACTCCTTATTGTCATTGCACATCTTTGTACAATAAAATTCTCTGTAATATCAATCCTGTAGCAGCATATGTAATAAAAGACTGTCATAAATAACTATTCTAAAGTCTAAAATTTCTTAAGTTGAAAGGGAGATTCACATATGATGTGATATATAAATTGCACAGTGAGACATAACTGAACAGAGACGTCAGTGATACTTTAAATTAAATAAAACCTACTGATAGCAGGTCCGACAGAGAAATAAGTGAGCAGCATTTTCTGGACATGCTGCTCAGCTTTTTATTTTCTCAACTTCACTTATTCAATTAACTGTGGCTTTTAAGAGCATAGCTGGACTTCTCATGTGTCATGTACCTGCTAAATCTGAGAGTAAAATAAAGAGCTTCCACTCACATCCAATCATCATCATGGCCACTGCAAAGATTTTCTCTCCGTCTGTCGTCGGGGCGATGTTGCCGAAGCCGATGCTGGTCAAGCTGGTCATGGTAAAGTACAAGGAAGTGATGTAGACAGAGTCCTTGTTTGGCCCACCCTCCCACTTCCCTGAAGTGGCATTGAAAAAATATTGCTTGCCCATCGTCTCAGCCAGGATGTAGAGCCAGCTGTCCATGCGGGTGACATTATTTTCCTCATTGATAATCTCGTAATCACCTATGCTGTACCTGAAAAGCAAATAATCAGTCATTTAGTAATCAAGACATCTCAAAGTTTCTTAATTCCAGACAGAGAGAGCTGAAGTAGGGGATGTATTTATATCACATTAAACTATACATCCTCAGACTATGATGCACAGGAGCACCATTTTCTCACCATTTCCCTCAAGCTGGACACCTCAGACTTCCAATACAACTATGATGATTCTGCTTTTATGGGGTGTATATCAGTGATAGACAGTGGGTCAGTTAATTTGCAGGATGATGTAAAAACAGTTGCATCATTCTTAACATCAACAAAACTAGAGATGATTGCAGATTTAAGGAGGAACAGGAGGATGCAAAGCACTGTTTACATCCTGGGAGAAGAGGTGGAAGTGGTGGAGGACTAGAAATAGCTGCGAGTTCAAAAGGAGAACAGATTAGACTGGAAAATCAACAAAGAGTTATCTACAAGAAGAGACAGAGCACTCTACTTCTTGGGGAAGCTAAGATCCTTCCATGTCTGCAACAAGATGTTGCAAAGCTCCTGTAAGTCTGTCATGGAAAGTGCAATCATCTGTTGGTGCAGCAGCATCAGAGCCTTAAAGAAACTTTAAAAAAAAAACTGATCAAGTAGGTTGGCTCTGTGTTGGGACAACGCTGGAGTCACTTGAGCTGATTGTCTAGAGAAGACTGCTGCACAAGCTGCTGAATACAATGGATACAGTGAGGAAACAATGTGTTTAGTAAAAGGCTTCTTGAGGTCTGCTGGAACACAAAGGTACATGAGGTCAATCCTTTCAACAGCCAGCATCATCTGGAACAGGAACTTCAATGAATAATGATTTATAATTTACAAAAATTAACAAATGAAAAAACACAACCCCCACTACAACATTATAATTTTCCTTTGAGGATTAACAGTATTTTTCCATTTCAATTCATTCATTCATTTTGAATCATTTCATACCCAACTAGACTAAAACCAACTATTATTTCCAGTATGGATGAATCTGCTGAATATTCCCCCCCACAAATCACTTTGTTTGTTTTGCATAAATTCAGAAATTGTAAAATGTGCCATCGCAGCTGCTCAAAACAATGATCGAAATTAGCTGCCGACTTTTCTGTCTGTAAATGAATCAGGGTTCAAATGTGTTTGTTCATGCTGTTGGACAGTAGAATTTATTATACAACATATTTTATATGTTTTAATGCAAGCTATGTTTTGAAAAGAAAAAAATATTCGAAAAATAATTGAAACTATCCGATGAATATATTAAAGGAAAAGCAGTTCCCTTTGAGAGGTACTATAGTAGAAGTAGAAGTGGCATGTTAATGTTTAATGAGTGTTATTTGTCTCCAAGTTTTTATTTACATGTTTAAACAAAACTTTACTATATTCAACAGAAAATAAGGGTTAAGTTTACGGCAAAATATGTAAATAAAATGTGAACTCTGTCTCGATAGAATTTTGATTCAATTTGATTCAGGAGCCGTTGATCAATAACAGACTGTATCAGATGCTGATTACACACAATCACTTCTGTTCACATCAGATAACGAAAAACAACTAAAATATCACAATATAATTTTATTCCTGAGCTCAATCAGACAAATAAATAAAAATTAAAATCAATCTGCTCTTTTAACAATAATAATGCCACATTCTGCATACTGAGCTTTAATATGTTCACATAATGTAATAGAAAACTGAAGGAATAAAATTCTATTGGTACACATGTAAACCTTACTCCTAATTAAAGTCTCAAACTAAATATCATTAGAAATATTTTTTGGGGGTTGGGATTAAAATAACCAGGGTGGCACAATCTGACTTTATGATAGTTACTCATCACACCTCTGGATATCAGCATTTCACTCTTGTAATTAAAACAACATCTTTTGGTTGTTAAAAATAAGCAAACATAAACTCCACATCTTCTTTCATATGAATGATTGCTATTTTGATGTTTGATCAATATTTTATATTTGGATCAATGCTATTGGATAGTTGATCATTTAATCAATGTAGATCAATGTATTGTTACAGCCCTGGTAGAAAGCCTTTCCAAATCTTTTGTGGTGTCCATGAAACGGAACTGATTCAACTTTTTCTATAAAACACTTCAGAAAAATCACTAAATTCATAAACACAAAGGATTTTGATTGTTCATCCTGAGACTTTCTGCTGGCTCTGAAAATAGAGACAGCCCAAGATCATAGATGTCTGAACTCAGCACAAATACTCATGCGTCATTCACTCCTCGCTTTTCATTTTCAGAAGAGGTCAAGAGCTAATGACTCTGTGAGTCTTATGGAGACACAGCCGCGCTTTGAGCTAAATGTTAATTTGTTTTGCCAGTTAAATGTTCACTATACACAGAGGAAATGAGCAAAGTGACCACAAAGCGACAAGGCACTACAAAGGAACATAAAACGACCACAAAAATGTACAATGACACACACACACAAAAGAACAAAAGCCAAATAGCCACAATAGTCTCTGTGGGGAAAACAAAGGAACAAAGAGAGAAAAAAGAGCAACAAGAGACCAAAAAGATAGACAAATATTTCAAGGGATGCACAAGATATATGAAAAAATACAAAGAAAAAAATATTGGTTAAAAGGAAGTGAAATAATAACCACAAGGGGAACCAGTAGACAAACAAAAAGACAAAAAAATAAAAATAAAACAGCAAGAAGAAACAAAAACTACAAGGAGACACAAAATAGATGCAAAGAGACATAAAATGGGCAAAGTGAAAAGTGACAGCAAAGACACAAAATAATAACCAGAGAGCAAAAAACACAACAGCACAAATAGATGATCTCAGAGAGACATAATTGACCACAGAGACGAGGAATGACCTGAAACAAAATTCAAGATTCAGACACAAATACAAAAAAGAAAAAAAGAAAAATCCAAAGGCACTGAAAATAACCTGAAAGTTACCACATTTTGAAAAACACATTAAAGGAATCACAAAGTCCGCCTACTATCACCCTAAGAATATATCAAGGTTAAAAGAACTGATGTCCCAGCAGGACCCGGAAAAACTAGTCCATGCTTTCATCTTTAGTCGGCTTGATTATTGTAACAGCGTCTTTACAGGTCTACCAAAAAAAT
>JBBBVU010000017.1:21809420-21825935 GCA_037177055.1 Atherinosoma microstoma
CTTTTCTGCAATGTAAAACACCTTGAATTGTCCTGTACATGAAATGTGCTCTATAAATAAATTTGCCTTGCCTTGCCGAAAGAAGTGTAAAATTAAAAAAGAGACAAAAACTAAAACAAGAATGATGAAACAACCAAAACCTTTCCAAAAGAACAAAAACATTTAAAAAATGCACAATACTACTTTCACCACATGTCCTGTACATCGTTATAATGATATGCTCGGTAGGGGGCTTTACACAAGTCTGTCCATGGGCTTGTTTCTCTGTTAGCTGTGGTCACTTTTTCAGCTTCGCCTTCGCATGGATCAAGCTAACGTTAGCTTAACAGCTCCACGTAGCTAAAGCTGATAGGAATGTTGATGCAGGTATTGACTCATAAATTAAACCGTTTTAGGTTTGTGAATTACTAGATTCATGATCATTTATTGAGAAAGATCTAAACAAAATTTCATTTATAGTTTTTTAAACATTTCATGTAGAACTGCAATTGAAAGCCTCACGTTTGTGTTTGAGACCAGAGGGATTCTTCTACATATGAAACCCCTGATACCGGCTTCTTTCAGGTTTTCAAGTCAGTAAGATGTGAATATATGATGATGTAATGTTTATTTCCCATGTTTTCCATCCGGTTAACAGACTGTAACATTTGAATATATTTTTAATAAAGCCCTGAAGAAGTAAAACTTGCCAGTATTTTCATCACATTGCAGGATTATGCTTTTCTCTTTTACAGCTCTGTTGTGGTGACAAGAGCTGCAACCAACTGTGGCCTTTTCTGTGTAAAAAATGTCAGCAGCAAGCAGAAAGAGGGTGCTGCTGCTGTCATCCCAGTTGATAATGGTTTAACTTTTCACAAGTCGGTGATCTGGCTCCGTATGTGACCATGGCAACCACAGAAACCACACAGGAGCTATTTTTACTGGTATGGCTGTCTGGTTTTGGAGCATCACCTGCTTCATTCACTCAGGTTTGATTATACCGTCGGGACTAACACACAATGTTAATCACTTTGGTTCGAGCGTCTGTGTGTAACTGGAAATGTGTGAACATGTGTGCAGAAGTGGTCATTTTCAATGGAGGATAATATAATGGAAACAAAGGACATCTGCAAATGAAAAATCTGTGTCCATCATCAACAATGAAATGCATTCGTCCTGTTTTCATGTATGCAAGACATTAACTTGTCGTGATGATCCCTCTGTGTGTAAATGTTCTCATAAACATAATGAATGAGGCACATGATGGAAACTTAATGCTGCCAACACACATGCCCCCTGTAGAATAGATGATCTGATTAGACCTCACAAGCCCTTGCTCCATAAATTTACATATTAATAAAATGAAAAAATCATAATTCTCTTGCAACAAGAATAACTTTCTTGCCTTGAGATAAGAGAAACATAGTTTTAATGCTTGAAAACAAGCATGTTGACATAAATTGACAAGCCAGTTTTATAATAGGGTGTGCAATTTAGCCAACATGCACCTAAACATAAACTACAACCTAAAATACTATTTCTTTTATTTCATTTTCATTTCCCCCCCTTTTTGACAACTTCCACTGCTCTTCCTTAAGGACATTTATTAGTCTGGTTGCAGCAAAGTCTGCAATATAATCAAGGACAGCTCCCATCTTTTCTCCCACCACCAACATCTGGAAGATGCAACAACAAAGTAATAAAGACTCCCATAAAGAAACTCTAATTTCATTGTATGTTACATGCAATGACAACAAAGACATTCTGTTATGTTCTATCAAACGGGAAGGTGGAGATAAGAAACATACCAAATGCAAGCTAGCCAGTGTGCAGCAAGCCCAAAAACACACACCAGCAGCACCAGAACAGCCGCCCCATACTCGATGTAGTGATCCAGTTTACGGGCGACCCGACCCAGACGGAGAAGCCGGACCACCTTAAGAGAGCTGAACAGACTGCTGATCCCCTAAAACAGAAGGGAGCGAAGAGAAAGATCAGCTAAAAATCCAAACAAGACAGAAAACATGAAAAATAGATTTTTAAAGATTTTCTCATTTAAATGCTATGCAACATTAAATGTGTTTAGTATCTCATGTTCCTGAGTATAGAATGCATTCTGATGTATTTGTCTAGTGTTATTGTTGTGACTATTACTATTTTTCCTGAATATACTCTTTTCTTTAGGTTAGCAACAGGTGAAAAACGTATCCATGTTTATCTGTCATTTCATCTTCTTCTTTTTTAAAAACACCCATCGGCCCCCTTGTTTGCATTGAGTTGGACCCCATTTTGTCATCAGAACTGCCTTTATTCTTTGTGGCTTAGAATAACAAGGTGTTGGAAACATTCTTTAGAGATTTATGTCCATATTGACATGATAGCATCCCACAGTTGTCGGCTGCACGTCCATGTTAACAATCTCATGTTCCACCACATCCCAAAGGTGCTCTAATGTACTGAGCTCTGGTGACTGTGGAGACCATTGCAGTACAGTGAACTCATTGTTATGTTTAAGAAACCAGTTTGAGATGAATGAAGTTTGAGGTGCAAAGTGTGCAAAGAAAATATCCCCCACACCACTACGCCACAAGCAGCACCATTGACGCACGGCAGGATGGATTCATGCTTTCATATTGTTCATGTCAAAATCAGGCCCTACCATCTGAATATAGCAGCTTAAATCGGGCCTTGTCAGACCAGGTAACGTACTTCTATCTTCTATTGTCCGGTTTTGGTGAGTCTGTGTGAATTGTATCCCCTATGGTGACCCCTAGTGTGGTCTTCTGCTATACTGGAGCTCATCTGCTTCAAGGTTGGAGCTGTTGTGTAGGCTACTCAGAAATTCTGCATACTTTGGTGGTCACCAGTAGTTATTTGTTACTATCTGCCCATTTGTCCAGACACATGCCGCTCACTGGATATTTTCTCTTTTTTGGACCATTCTCTGTAAAGTCTAGAAAGGTTGTGTGAAAATCCCAGCAGATCAGTAGTTTATCAAATACTCAGATCAGACTGTTTGCCACTATGTCACATCAAAACATAAATCCCCTTTCTTCCTCAATTCTGCAGCATGGTTTGAACAAGTCGTCTTAACCATGTCTACATGCCTAAATGCAACAAGTTGTTGCCGTGTGCTTGGCTGATTAGCTATTTGTATTAACATGTAATTGAACAAGTGTACTTGATTAAATGGACGGTGAGTGTGATTAGGCTATTTAAGTTGATTACTTACAAAAGATCATTTATATACCCTTTAATAGTATTTTTTTGTGCTGCTGAATGTAATTTTTTCAATATCAGACTTTACAAACCTCCTTATAAACGGTGGTAATTACATAATTGCATCTACAGGAAGAAATAATCTGACATCCACATATCAGCCAAATCTAGCCAACATTATGCAGAATATTGCAGGATGAAAAAGCATTACTTTGCATAAAAACATTAACATAACAGCAAACACAAAAAGCACAAAATGATGAAAGAAAAAAAAAACATTGAAAAATATCTATTGCATTGATCATTTTTTGCATTGTTTCTAAAGAAATTTCACAACTTTGAGCAGTTACGCATACAGCTCCTAAATGCCAACTCGGCTTAAACATAGCCTGAAACACCCACTCAATAACTCAAACAGACAACTGCAATGCCATCAGTCTGCTTTGGCGTTTACAGCCGGTGGTATTCTGTATGCGTCTGCGTGCTCTATCAGGGGTATTGATTTAGCTAATGTGCTGTGGTCTGCAATGCGAGTACAACTGCAGTGCTTGCTGTCACTTGATCTAATCTAGCTGCCTGCTAGACACCATAGCCCCAGCTTGTCTAAAAATCACTTTAGAGCCCTGAGATGACACAATTTTGTTATCAGTGTAACTCTGCAACACAAATTGGAAGAAAAAGTTTATGAGTCCATCAATATGAAAGAGATTTTGAGGAATAGTTGGGATTCTTTTGTTTTGTTTGCTTTTTGCTGAGAAACCATGAGACGAGTGCCTTCATGTGCTTGAGCTTCTTTTAAACACAAACTCCTTTATATTTGGAAGTGTTTGCTTCGTGTCTGGATGAGCAGTCTGGTCTCTTTTCTTTAAAGGTTTCAATGGATTTTTTTCTTTTTTTCAAGGTGCCTGATTAAAGTGAAAGGGGAAACTACTGATTGTGTTATGGCCTCGTATCCAGTAAAACTGTAGCCTCTCTTCTCTGTCTAACACACCCGGTAGACAAAAAAGACAATGAGCCTGGGTGAAGTGAAGGATAACAAGCAAAGATTGTTACTGTAAGTGCAATAAAGACTTTGCAAGTAAAAAGCGAATAAGTAGTTCAACAAGCTTCAAGAGAACAGCAGCCACCACACTGTGCAACAACAGCAATACTGTTGGACCAATCATGGCGAAAAGTGAGATTTTTTCATATAAATAAAAATCTATCGAATCGTTATTCATTCCCAGGTATGCTGGTCAGTCACTCCTCTGTTCCAGATTTCCTTTTCTATTCTTCTCTGCTGTAGCAAAGGATACAAGTGTGTTACCATGGTAATGCTAGGTTGTGTCTGTCACTGAAACTTTGTCACCTTTTCTAATTTGTTAAGACTTTTATAATGCCCTAATTGGAAACGAGAACATCAACCCTCAAGTTTTACACTACTTGACTAAGTTTGATTATCCAGTAGGATGTGATTTAATTTATTCAAATTAATAAATAATAAATTAATAAAGTCGGATTCTGATTCACCTACACATCTGTACGAAAAGCAGTCAATGTTTGAATGTTATTGTGTAATAAATGGCAAATCGTACCTACCTACCTGTTGTGAGTATTTATGTGTGACGACTTGTCTGTCTGCAGCCAAACCGCAACAGCAATATTCGCCAGAGTGGTCTCTATACCACAGCTTTGAATAATGCAAATTAAATAGATTTTACTCTATTTATACACAGGGGGAATAAAAGCTGAACAGAATTACTGCAACAAAGAAAAGAAGAGTGTTGAATGGGTCTCTGAAATTGAGAAAGAGTAAATGTGCATTCATTAAATTTTGGTTTTACAGGAGGATTTTATATGAAAAAAAGTAGCCTACTTTGTAAACAAGGCAGAGGAAGTGCCAATCACAGTTATTACAGTCTGCATATAACATGCAGTTATGTTTCTAGAGAGGTGAACGATACAGCAAAAACCTTTCACGACCTGGAACTGAAGCAGCTTTCTTTTATGTTGAATTGCTATAAGAGATGAGAGATAATGAAGTAATTTTGATGTAAGATTGTTATTTGAGATGGAAAAATTTTTTTTTCAAGATAATTGCTATTGGGAAGACCTAAAAAAACAAACATTTCTTATACAAAACAAAAACAGAGAAGCCTTAGTAGCTGTTGGGATAAGAAGCCTGTTCCGTTTTGCTAATCCTGTTATTTTCCCCCATTTGTGTTCAGGGGGTTAGGCTCTTTTCTTAAAGTTAAGATGGTTTTATTAAACTATCGATAATTTTGTTCCTCAGTTTGCCCGTCTTCACCCCGACACCAAATCAAGCATTTCTATTAATAAAAACAAATCATTGCTGCACTGCAGAAACTGAAGTGGCCTTGATCTTCTTTTTGGGGGAAAAAATAACAGCAGAGCCTTAACTACAGCATTTGCTTGCTAAACTTGTGGGTAGTGCCCCCCCCCAAAAAAAGAAAAGTGTGCTAGAATCCTGTGCAGTACTCTGCTGTTGGTGATCACTTTAGTTTTGAGTTGATTGGTGGATTGGATTATTGCACTCTCACAGTTACTCCATATTTACACCAGTTTTACACTTTGTGGAAGAACCATACACACTCACAACATCTTGGCACCTCATCTTCATGCTGATGGACACATTTCACTGTGGGGTGGCATCCTATTCCTCAAGCAGAAGTTGTTTAAAAACAACAAGCGTGGATGTGTTGGTCACTGATACATACAGCACACCTAAGCTGATCATAGAAGTCTTCAATTGATTGAGCTCAGGCCATTGCATCCACTCCACTCACAAATTTTGGAGATACACTGGCTCTGTGGGGGAGTGTTGCCATCCTAGAGGATAGAGTTAGGTCCCAGATTCTGAATATATGGGTTCTCCACTGACTCAAGAATCTCATTCTAATATACCTATCAGTTAGGTGCCAATCAGATGCCAGTTATACATCTGTGGCTGGCACACACCTGGCACCACTTGGATATCTAAACAAGACTGAACACCAACAGGAGACAATTGAAGGGGATTTTGACACATTTTTGGGGGGCACTATTCCCCGCTTTTAGCTGTGTTGCACATTCCACAAATACATGGTCCTTACAACGAATGCCTCATTGGAGAGGTGACTAATCAGGCTCTCCATCTATGTATAACACAACACCAACTGATAGTATGAAAGAGAAGAAATAATCCACCAAACACAAATTTACTTACATTTTTTGTTTCATTTATAGTTCAAATTAGAGGAATGAATGTTTCATGTTCATTTTCAAAGTCATGTTAAGAGCATCAGATTTTTATCAGACCTTTGTAAAGTTGGTACTGTAGTTAATGTACTGACTTTGATCACTAAACCTGAAACATTTAAGTTGCTGACCATCTAAAGTTCAATCAATGTAAATAATATCACAATAATATACCAGTTGGATCAATGGACAAGAGCACCTGTCAGTATCTTTTACAACTCCAATATTAATTAAAAGATTTCGTACAATTTGGGCAGCCGAGGAAAAGAACGGGTCATTTAGCCGTAAAATAATTAATGTGCTCCTTATAATGCTTACTGTGTTAAACACTACCTATGGCACATTTCTAAAACCAGGGTGACCTACAGTGAAATTTAACCAGTAAGAAGTTTGTCATAAATAGCAAATAAAAACTGGCATCGAAAAAAAACAAACAGCTCATATCTCAACTTGCCTTTTCCGACGTTTTCCGATCATTTTGCTGCACTACAGGTTGGTACGTTCAGTGCAAGAGTAAATAGCGGGGAATTGCAGAGAACATGAAACTGCTGTTATTATTAAAGCCTAATGGAGAGTTTTGTAAGTATGTGTGCGTTTATTAGTCAAATTAAAAACAAAACTGTTTGTGATCATATTCTAATCAAACTGAAGCCTACTTGAGTGACAGCTCGGTGGTTCCAATTCTTCGCATCGCGTCCCATGCATGAACACAGGCAGAAGAGGAGGGGAGTGGGGCCATGCAAACAGAATGGAGGGATGAAAAAGAAGAAAAAAATGAAGCACAAGTGAGAGAAAGGACACATGAGAAAATCAATAATCAATAATGAAATAAGAAGAAAACATAGAAAAATAAATATAATCTGCATAATAAAGTGTGCACAGTATGACAAAAGCATGCACTGAATGCTTTATTAGAAAAAGCTAAATATAACTTTGGCAGCCATTTCCTGTCAATGATCTTGCATTTTTTTTTTTTAATTTGTAAATCTGTTCAGGGAAAAACAGCCATCAAAGTTATTCCTGTCGGGTGTTAACGTCTGCAGCAGTGAGATGTTTCGGCTCAGGCTTAATAACAGACAACAGTTTAATTACTCTCATTTACTCTTACCACAGATTGCCTCAAAGTAATTTGGAACAAATTGGAGTTTCTGCAGAGTGAAAACAATCTTGAGCCTCCATTTAAAGCATGAAGCCGCCCTGAAAAGCACAAGGAGTGACATACGATTTCTTTCACAACTATACGTTTTTGTTTGTTTTCTTTTTTTATTCAATTAACTGATGAAATATCTGACTGTAAAATGTCAAAAATGTTCATTACAATATCCCCAAGTCCAAGGTAACTGCAGGCAAATGACTTTCAAACATATTTAATGTGATTATATAAAACTGAGATACCCCCCCTATCAAACAGCCTTTTATCATCAAGTTCCAAAGTGAGACTTCCTAGTTTGATGCATGACTTTAACAAAAATACACATCACAAATTGCCAAGATGATTACATGGGTGAACAAAATAAGTAAACTGTGCCTGCTAGCGCTACATTTCCGAGCTGAAACCACAGAACTGATATAATAGAAATACAATTTTATGAATACATGCTAATGAATAAGCTTAAGAGATTTTCACAAAAGCAACAGTTCAGCACTTTCATGTGCTTTTAACAGATTTTTGTGAGACAACAGACACAAAATTTTCTGATGGCTTTCATTTTTCTCTTGGTGACTCAGAGAAGATCAAATAACACCAGCATTACCCTTTACAAATCACAAAAGGTTTTTGTTTTTCTCTCCTGCTGACCCCCGACTGTTTCTGCTGGCATACTTGAACTTGTCAGCATTGAGTTTGCTAAAGCTCTGAAAGACTAGAAAGGATAAAAATGCTAGACAGGCAAGAACAACTCTGTGCTTTCTGTCTGCCTTAAAAAAACAAAACTCTTTTTAAAAGCTTTACAACTGCTTTTCACTTTTCCTTGTACTGTGTGGGGTACCCAACAGTCCCCATGAGCCAACATACAGGGAGTTTCTCACTTTTACACACTGTGTTGTTAAATGCTATCACATTATTTTTACACCTCTACAACACCACATTGACATGAACCATGATGCATTCAAGCACTCTGAAGGATACAAACACACAATGGTACACTGAGTTAATAAGATTTCCAGAAAATTAAGACCCTAAACAGACATTTGGTATAAGCAAAGTGATCGATATTAAGCAGGTAAGCACTCCAATAAGTTATCGAGCTCCTTCAGTCACGGTTTAAAAGTTTTCTTCTTGTATTTAAAAGAAAACAATTACTGAAGGCAGGCAGCTTTTCATTAAACCTTTATTTATCATCACCAACCACACCAAGTGAATCATAAAATAAGTCTATCTTGTTAAAATCACTCAACTCAAAATAACATAATGAGTGGAAGCCTTTGTTTAAACCATGCTTTCTTATGATTCAGTCCTTTTGTCAGCTGCCTTTAGGTGTTAATGGTTTGGGGGCATCATGACACAGCAGCACACTGGAGGGTGCACAGGTTTTAATAATGCAACGCCACCTCCCCAATTAAAATGTGCCAATTATCTTAGGATCCTGTGGCTCTCCAGCAAGCAATCGCAACAGCAAAACATTTAGAAATTCACAAACAAGTGTATTATCATTGTGTTTGAGCAGACCTGTGTTTGTTTTTTTTCATCCCCACTACACAAATAACAAGTAGTGAACTGGATCTGACCTAGAGGTCATTAAACACTGCTGAATACTTGCATGGAAGCCTAACAATCAGTCAATCACCTTTGTAAAAGTCACTTTTAGGATTAAAAGACGCGGTTGTAGGAAGGATGGAGCCTCTCTCTCTGCGGATTTGATAATAGCTGCTGTACACTAATAAATCAAATAAACCAAGTGGGACTTTTCTGCTGCCAGATTCGTCTGCCCGCTGAGTCTTTTTTCTACAAGAGCTTTGGTTTTCCGCAACACCACAAAAAACCTTTACTGTATTGCAGCCCTTCTCAGACAAGGAACAAAGAAGAGAGACAAATGGCGAGAGCCACCCGTTTCATCCTTGACATAATAGATCGACTGGAGGTCAACCTTCCCATTCCAGAGTTTTTCTTCTTAAATGTCAGAAAATGAGGAAAAACATCAATCATTTCTTGAAAGTGACACACACATCCCAAATAAACTCAGCACATAAAGTGCAAAATTAGTGTTTGGTAGAGTATTTTTTGTTGTAAGGAAAATGCATGTGTGAGATGAACGGCAGCGTTGAGCAAGCTGGTCGTGCTCATGAAAAATTTGCCGAATCTTCTTTGCCAAAGCCAAACAGCTTATTCTGCTATTGGTGCCCTTTATTGGATTCGATGATTGAAGTCTGAGGAAGATCCATACACAGCCACGACAGCCTGGCACATCTTCCTCATGCTGGTTACCAGACTGCTGTGGGATGGCATCCCATTCTTCAACCAGCCAATGTGCTTGTGTTGGTCCTTCTGGTACAAACAGCACACCCAAGCTGATCCTGCAAGTTGAGCCGAGGTCAGGACTGTTCCATCCTCTCCACTCCAAAATTCTGGAGGCAGTGTCTGATAAAACCAGCTCTGTGAGGGTTAGCGTTGTCATCGTGGAGGATAGAGTTTGGTACCGGACTGTTGAGATATGGGATTGCCACTGGTTGCAGAATCTCGATATCTCTTTGCACCAAAATTACCTCCAATGATAACAAGACTTGTTTTTCCAACGAGGGAGAGGCTTCCCCGCACCATCACACTGGCAGAAAAAATTTGGCAAGTTTTTCATGGGTGCCACCTACATACTCAACTCTGCTGCTCATCCATCAAATGCATTTTCCTTACACGTTTCCAACGGTATAAGATTTATTGCCAAGAAGCATGGTTACAACAAAGAAATAATCAACCAAACACAAATTTCCTTACTTTTTGGGCCAAGTTTATTTGGATTCTATCGCCTAAAGAAAAAGCACAATAGCAACTTGTCATATTCAATAAACATTTAATAAGTTTACTGGTAAAGTTTCCTTTCATTCAGCAGTATGCACAGTGCCGGACTTACCTCATCGACATTCTCAAATGCGTTGATGACATCATATGGTAGGCAGGACAGCAGGTCAATAACAAACCAAGTCTTCAGGTAGTTCATTCGGATCAGCTTGGGGTCTGAGATGACTTCGCCAGCGGGTCCAACAAACGTAGTGTGAAAGTTTAAAACAATATCCACCAAGAATATGACGTCCACGATGCTGTCCACCACCAACCAGGTCACGTTGTTTTGCCTTGTCTTGAAGGAGACGTTGTATGGGACCATGATGGCGGTGTAGAAGGTGAGGATGAGGATGACCCAGTCCCACGTGGTCTTGAAGAGGCAGTAGTGCAGGATGATGTGAGGAGGTGTTTTGGGTGTCTCCTGCTTGTACTGAGGTAGGATGTCTGAACCAAGCTGCAATACCTGCCAAAAGGAAATTTCACAACGGGAAACATAACGCAGACAGGTAAATAATATGCACCGCAGGAGGACAATGATGTTGCAGTTTTAATTATGTGCATGCCTTAGACATTTGCCTTAATGATTTTTAAATAATGCACAAATGCGTCACTTTTAAATTATTACTGAATAAAATCATAAATTAGATTAATAAAACTTACTTCGGCTAGACGGGAGTGCTTGTGGACATTCTCTCCTTTGGCAACTGTGGGCTGCAGCTGTTGTAACACTCCCCTGCTGCTTGTCAGAGCTCGAGTCAGTCGGGCAAACTTCCCCCAGCCTGACAATGACAAGCACGCACGGTTTGGATCTTGAACATGATGGTTTTGAAGATTTCCTTGGTACTTTATGTTTCCAGGGGCTTCAACCTATTTTCCTAGCTTAATGTGATCCGCAATGTGACAGGCCATCACAAACAGGGTCTCCAGTAAAACGGTTGCCCCTGACAAGTTAGCTACTGCTTGTATGGACACCTGACAATGAAAGCTCTGATAAAGACTTAAAAAAAAGAGTTAAAACTGAAGTAACAATAGGATTTATGTTCATCAAGTGAATAAAAATGTGTTTTTCAATTAATAAATATGCTGTTAAAAGGCTAATGTTGTTAACGTAAAGGTTGTAATATGCCCACATTGTTCTTACAGCTTGTGTCTGGTGTCTCTTTGATGCCAGAACCTTATGCAACAAAGGTCTGAAGAATTCCTTAAATTAATAAGCAAACATATTGAGTTGCATGACAACTTCCCTTTTTTGGCTTTAGTATGCCATACTATTTTCAAATTGCTACTGGATGCTGTGTAGATATCATGTGAGCACAAAGTGATGCTGCTAACGAGCTCAACCTGGCAGGGTTTGTGTATCTTTTGTTTATCTACAGTCTACACTGAGGCAGTACAAAGCCATTGTTGTTATTGTTGCCTGCAGGCCATGTCCTAAATCTACGTCTTAACTGATGCTTTTAGCAGAGTCCTGCCTGATGTTGCTCAAGCCTAAACTATGATCTCAGTTTTCATGGTAGCTAAACATTCTGCTCTGTCTGGTTTGCTTATTTATGGTTGCTGTCTCACACCCATTTGTGCTCTATTTTGGCCATCTTAGTAGTTATGCAGCCTAGTGAGTAAATGTATGTTCTGTGCTGATAACATCATAATAAGGGGTGTATGTCTGACTGACTGGGTACTTGCCAGAGCCCATACACATTGCATGTGGCTGAGTAATGGTTGGCAGACTAATTTTACCTGTGCCTCAGGATTATTTACATTGTACATCACAGGCCTGTCACGCATTGTGAAAAAACATGTAACTTCATTTTACTGGGATGTTTGATGCTCAACAGTGGATGCAAATGAATTTTTTTTTCAACTCAAATCACTCTGAAGTTGACATTTTGTGTAATGAAAAGGAGCACGACATTAAACAAATTGCATTTTTGACTCCAACCTTTAGAAGAATCATCTTCAATGGGCTGTTTAAAGGCTGTGATGTCGCTGAATGTGCAAAGGAACAGGACCACTTTCTCTTGTTCATTTCGAATGGGAGCAATCTTCACAAAAAACCAAACAGGCGTCCCTAAAAGAACAAAAGAGAAAAAACACACATTTCGCTGCAATATCTGCTTATTTTAGGAGGAAATGGCTGTGAGTGCATACATTGCAGTAAATCTTGATTTCGTAAGATTTCCATGTTTTCCATGCACATGTGCAAGCACAACCACACACAACCATATTTGTCTGAGGAAGGTAACTCTGGTCTGGCTGTCAACCAATTAGTACATTTCTACAGAGGTGGAAATGTTCTGGGCTGCCTTTGAACTCTGCCGTATCTTACAGAGACTGCATACATTTGCATTACAAGGAGTCGAAGTTCACATTTCTGTCTTTCTTCACATTTAGTGTTGCTACTTACTGTTCTTCTTGTACATCAGTATTTCAAAGGAGTTCATCTCATAATTCTCAAATGTTAGTCGAACTTTTTCCGTTGTGTCCTTGTCTGTGAGCTCCCCGTACATGAAGCTGAAATACGAAAAGGGACAGTGTTACACCCTTGCACTACAGTGTTGATTAAAGCTTATATGTGAGTAACTTTAAAGAATGTCCTTTTTTCCTTCCTTTTTTTCCCCATAACTGTTAGCTTTGATGTCAATTACACATGAGGACCATTCCCAGCTGGTTAATATCCATCTGTGGAGCAGAGCTCCCCTCTCTTAATTTTAAATAGCAGCTTCCTTGCAGCCCATCACTGTAATTGTCACTCCTAGAGCTGCTTCTGTTAACTCTAAAATGTCTCAGCTACAAGCAAAACAAACCAAAGACTCAGATGTTGGCTGAAAGGGCACGAGGCACTGTGCACAAAACCCAGGAATATAACAAGTAAGCACCGAGCCCCAATGCAGGATGGTCAAACTGGGCGCAGCTCACCACAGTACACTCAAATATTAATCTTACTCCTCGGTCTGCAATCTGACCACTGCATGCCTCTTGTAGAAATACTGCGGCTCAATATTTCACTCAACAATTAAAGCAAATTAAGCAGCGGTGGCTCAGTAATAGATGGGCAAATCTATCAATAACGTCGGAGTAGAATAAGCCGACTTCAGCAGGAGGTGAAAGAATGCAACTTCAAAACAAGCAGCAACAGCAAAATGCTCTAAACATTAATCACCAAAAAGAAAAGGATACCAGATAACAGACTACCACCTCTGTGGCAAAAGTCTGGTGTGGGAGAAACATGATAGATACAAAAGGTCTGATAGCAGAACAGCGGTCTACACCAAAGCCAAGACCAGCTTACATTACAGCTTCTGTTAAATCTTTTGGATTCAGCTGTCAAACACTCTCTTTCTGACTGTTTTGTCCTGTAAAATATACTTTTTAGTTTTGTTTTTGTCCACCATTGTCAGTTTTTTATACCTGTTGTGGCTGCTCAGTTTTACATGTCTGTAATTGCTATGACCCAGGATTCCACATGCTTTCATTTTTGTATCTATTAACCATTAAAACTCAATTCATAATGACTAAAACAAACAAACAAAAAACAAAACAAGAAAAAAAAAACTCCACACTTTCCCCCATGTGTGAAGTTGCCCTTCTTTCAAGTTTAAGTCCTCTACTGGAGAAGTTTGTTAGCCAGAGGGTTCTGCACAACACCTTGGCTGTTCCTAGGACTGCGCTCTTCTGGACGGAGATCTCTGATGGTACTCCGGGGATCTGTTGGAGCCATTCAGCCAGTTTGGAGGTCATGATCCCAACTGCTCTGATTACCACTCGTACCACTGTTGCCTTTCCTCCCCACATCTTTTCAACTTCCTCCTTCACCCCTTGGTTATTTATTATTCCAGCTTCTTGTGTACAGCCATCTCCAGTTTGGATCTGGATGAAACCTCAATCATTCTCCCCCACCTTTGGTGGCATCGCCCATCTTGGCCCGGAAGCTTCCAGCACTAACTCGGTACCAATGTTCACACTCACCTGATGCACTAAGGGGGAGCTCTAAGTCTACATTCAGGTTGTATTTAATATTTCATAAGGTTCCTGATGTTTCTTTTAGAAATGGCATTACTTTGTCAGTGTTATGTTTGTTTATTTTATTCAATCAATCATTTCAAATTTCTAAATGACGCAGGGGATCCGTTGTGTTTCTTTCATCACCGTGGACGGCAGCCCTGTTTGTTTTTCTTGTCTGTCCAAACAGCGGCTGCTCCAGTTGCTGCTTTTTGTGGTTGTTAAAAGAACTTTTCATCTCTATATGAGATGTTTTCTGATTGTACCAGCTGCATACAGTAGTGGCAGAATTGTTTTGGCAGAAAACATGTTTTTAACCGAGCTGCCGTGCAAAGCAAAGTCGAAGTACACGCATGAAAATAAGCCTGCCCCAAAAGCTCCTGTGTAATTCGAGGCCCATGTGTGTATATACTGTCTATCACGCCTTTTTTTCTGTCTTAAAAGGGATGCAACAGGTGATTTGTGACAATCTGATGAAATGCTGGGATATTGCATTACTCTGCAGAGTTATTTTCATGTTCTGTAGAACAAAAAACTTGTGTCTGTAATCCATAGATTAAGCAACTGTAAAGAAGACTGCTCTTCTTTACCGGATTTTTTATCATTGTGTTTAAATTTCTGGTCAAAAACTAACAAGTCCTCCTACTGATATACTCACATTTGTTCCTACCCTTTCATACCATAATCCTCATTCCCAAGGTGTTTCTGAAATCTCGTGTTTACGGGCATTAGACAATTGCCATCAGTCACGGTTGTCATAAAGCACATTTATTACGATTTATGTGTTAACTGTGGAGACCAGGCTGTATTAAATATAGAACAGTATTAGATTATGACTCATTGAAATGCATCCTAGAAGCATAAAAAGACAAATGAAGCCCGGCCTCTAATTGGCCGACTGCAAAGTAAAAACAAATTAAACCTGAAGATTGGTCAAGCATCCATGAACACCTTTAACCACGCTGCAGAGGCATTCATCTCACTTTACGTGTTACAGCCGCCCTCAGCTGCAGCCGTTCCAGCATGATCTAAATATAACTCCGAGTTTGTTATGAAATACAAAAGGAGGGCTATATTTAATGAGACAGTCTGACTCTGCAGAGAGTTTTCACACTCGTGCCTGATGAATGTCTTCCCTTGCTCTTCTTCTATTCTCTAAGCTGGGAAGAGCACGGCTGTCTTCAAAGAAAAATATTTCATAACATTTTCTGGAATTACTTTTTTTGCCATGTTTGAAAACCCCTTCCAGTTTTGCCACTATGTTTACAACAGAAGCGCCGACATAAAACTACTTTGGACATAGCTGAAGAGACGCAGGAAGAGCGGTTCAGATGGAAACAACATCTTTGATCAGCACACATTCAACAGCAAAAAGGGGCTTCATTATTAGACTCTAGGGGAATGAGTATGCATTTTATGTTTGCATCATCCTCAAAAAACTTCCCACTCCCACACCGAGAGAACATTTTATGGCCCTAATACCCAGGCTCACTGAGATGATCTCAGACCAAAACTAAAAGGAAAACTACGATGATTAAAGGTACAGTGGAATGTTTGAAGGAGAATGAAAGCTAGCAGTGGTACCTTATGAATAAATAGTTACCAAGAAGAAATAAAAATGTTTAAAATGCAACAAATTAGGTGTAACATCAAAAATCTACCTTAATCTAAAATGTTAAAAAAAAGGAGAAAGTTAATATGATGTGAGATACTGGTGCATGATGGTGAATCTTAAGGGTTATTATGAAGAGGATGAAAGCACCAGATTAAAGATATACATGCTAGGTTCAGACAATATAACAGTGATGGATCATTATTTTCAACAAGCAGCCAAAACCTGATCATTATTGAACTAATCAATGCCTGATTATGGCTTCGTGCTTGGCATGACAATGTTTAGGCCTGAGAATACACACACAGTATAATTATGGCATCTCAAGCCTAATCTTTCTACTGTTTATGGCTTTGAAATCTACGGAGCCCGGCAAGTGTCAGCGGTGAAAAGAAAATACCTGGTGGAAATCCGTGCGCACGGATTACGAAACTGTGCTCATAGTTTACCAAATCGTGTGCACGGATTATGAAAC